>RQTK01000287.1:474864-485612 GCA_003991915.1 Elysia chlorotica
TCTCCTCTCACTCTCTCTCTCTCTCTCTCTCTCTCTCTCTCTCTCTCTCTCTCTCTCTCTCTCTCTCTCTCTCTCTCTCCATGTGCAGGTACCCGTGTGTTCCGTGGAGATCCGGCAGCCCCCAGCGACAGCGATGACTACCATCGCTACCTAGACGGGGTGGCCACTGGTTCGCAAGGCACGATGATCTACTACATCACTTTCGCTGTGACCAGTTTGCTGCATGAAAAGTCGTTAGCGCTTTTTGGTGAGATAACAAAGATTAAGGCAACAAGATTGGTACTACGTGTATTCTTAATTATTAGAGTCTCTAAAGAGTATAAGATAAAAGGAAAATAAATATAAAAAATATAATACACGTTAGCTGACGTATTCTAAAAAATGAAGTTTTAGATACTCTAAAACATATACAAATCATGCTCTGAGGTTTCAACTCAATGCTAAAGGCTTCAAAGTCTGGTATCTTTGATTAAAATTATAGTTTGATTCTAATAAACTTGTCCAATCGCGTAATTATTCCTTTTTGCAATAGAGGGAAATAGAGCTCATTTATTGTGGGAAAGGTGAAAAACGAAATAATCAAATCCTTCCGCTAAATGAAACAATAAAGTCAGGTTTAATCATCTTGGCAAACTGAGCCTGTTTTAGTCCAGGGTTCATAGAGTCAACATTAAACCTGCCAGTAACCACTTTCAAACGTATGTACATGTTGAAACGCTCTGTACCGGGTATTTGGTTAAAACATGGGTTTTTGTTTTAAATATGAACCATATGTTTGGTCTTTAAAAAGGCACTGACATAATTAAGTATTTAAATTCCAAAGTACTATAGAGAAATGCAATAAAATCTATGCTAATTTAAGAGCATCATAAATACAGTATTAATGAAACTGACATATACAAAGTGTATTCTGAAATTAAAAAGTTAAAAAAATTTTTTCACATAAATTTTTTTCTTAACCGTGATACTGTATCCATGAGAACTATCAAACACTTATTTTGGGGCTCCAAACACAGCTCAAATGTTAACACTTGACCAACAGAGACGTGTTCGGAGTTGAAGATG
The DNA here is from genome assembly GCA_003991915.1 of Elysia chlorotica. Classification (NCBI taxonomy): domain Eukaryota; kingdom Metazoa; phylum Mollusca; class Gastropoda; family Plakobranchidae; genus Elysia; species Elysia chlorotica. The sequence continues at coordinate 475,930 of RQTK01000287.1, forward strand.
TTTAACTTTTTTCACGCGTTGAATACATTGGGAGAGTTAAGAAAAAATCATATAGATGCATTTTAGCGTTTTTTTTTCAAAGAATTCACTAATATTTCAAATACTATTTTTATCAATATCTAGGGAAGGTTTTCCATATATTAAATTTAAATGACGCAAGAAGATAATTATCGTGTATCTAAAAGATAGAAATAAATCAATGTGTGTTATTATCAGTCTAAAAATGTAGACTAAAACGAGTGAATTGACCAGATATAGTCCGTGAATAAATAATCACAACGAAAATATAAGACAGTTACACATTAAGGCAATCAAGACAGGGTAACTTGATAAAATAATGCTAAAACTTGACAAGATTTAAATAGAATTTACATACAGAACATGAAAAACGGATGAGATAGAAGATATAAAGATAGAAAAAGGGACAAGAACAAAGAGTTCAAAGATATGGGTAAAAGAAAACAATTTTTGGGAAGAACCAAGAGCCACACAGACAAGATAATAGCTAGATACGGTGGAGTTGACAACATAAATGTGCCGAGGGTGAATATTGATCTATTTCTTGCGAAGAACTTCGTAAATAAAGCAGTAATATCATGGACCTTTTTACCCTCAGGCTGGAAGAAGGAATCGTTATTCACAGCCGTGGTATACGCCATTCTCTGCATGGCGTCAGCCATTACTGAACAACTCTGGCTGTTCTACGTGGTATCCGTGTGGACTGGCGTATTTAGAGCAGTCTCTGTATCCGTGCCCTACATTTTGGCCAATCAGATCTCCGCTGAGCAGGTTTGTTTATTGGCTTCTTAACTAACCGTCTATCGTCAGTGACGTGGCTTGATCCTCCTGAAATTAACATCTGGCGATAATATTGTACGTAGTATGACACTTACCCAATCATTGTGTAACAAAGCAGATTGATCGAATCTCAAATCCTGGACTTCTTAGAAGTTGCGTGCTCTACCAACTGAGGTGCTTCTGCTCCTCCAACTGCATCCTAACTTCCCTTTAAAAGATGTTTAAAAACCCTTGTAAAAATTAGATAGATAGTTATACGCATTATGATTTGTAAGCTAGCGTAATATAATATATATATTATTAATGACAAAATTTTGTATCTGACAGTATACACCTCAAATAAAGTTATCACTCCATTTTCTATCATACAGTGTGGAGCGCTTAGTTAACATTTAAAAACTTTTCTGCCTGTTTATAATTACGATAATAATAACTGCTATCTATTTCATTTAACTCCTTTAGAATGGAGGCAAAAGTTCCGGTACCGCCATTGCCTTAGTGGCCGCCATGTTGCCATGTGGTTTCCTCGTCTGCTCGGCGCTGATGGGTCCGCTGATCGATGCTACTGGAAATGCCTCTATCAGCATGTATTATTCCGGCGTCTGTGCCTTCTCTGGCTGTATCACTATTGCCCTGCTGAAAGTCTAAGCGAAAAATAACCGTTAACGGTGTATTGATAGAAGAAATATAGTAAAAACGGTATATATAAAACTAAACGTTGAGGCCTACTCTACTGCTCTTTACGATACAAAATTCCATTCCCATGTTTTTCTATTTCATTGAAAGTTCAGTAATAGAAATGTTTATACGTGGTTTGGGTAAGGGAAGGAAATGTGCATAAATATGTTTATTAAGAAAGGAATTTAGGAACAGTTACAACAGCAGCAGCAACAAGAAAACAACAACAACAACAACAACAACAACAACAACAACAAATCATATCAATTTTTTATTTAAAAGTTAAAACATTATTACGAACCCTACATCTCCCGAAGAATGCTATAAAAAAAATGGCGCCCAGACTGATGATCAAACTCTTACTTTCGGACTCTTCAATCAAGAGCACTACAGACTGAGCTCTATGGCGCTCAGAATCACAAGGATTGTACATTTTTGAACTTCATAGATTGATTCGATCACTGCAAAATATCGGTTATATCGTAGTTTTGTTTTGCTTTTTATTGCTATCAACATTTACATTTAGTGACAATGGCTTAGCGAATCATTTTTATCTCATTTATAACCAACTAGTGACAGGCCCTGATCATGCATCAAAGACGGTAACGGACCAGTGAATATAATATTCGGTACAGCACAGTTACTGTCCGAAACTCAGGTTTGAATGCATAAAAGAGGTTCTTTGGTTTCGGGTTGCATTCAAAAAACTATCCGCGTAGATTTCGGCGGGCAGAGGCGTGAAAATAATAAAAATACTGTTGGAGTAGGGGTGGAACATGGTTCGCTTGATAGAGCATACGGGTGTTTATTTCAAAATAATGATTAAAGAAACATCCACCAACAATATTCTTCGATGTGTTTTCGATCGTTTTTATTGGTTCTTGCTTGTTGGTGTGTTTGTTTGTGTGTGTTTGTGTGTGTGTGTATGTGTTTCTTGGTGGGATAATAAAGGAAAATTAAACAAAATAATACTTAACAGTGCCGTGATTTAAAAAGAAAATGAAAAGACCTTAACAGTAGCTCTAAAGAGAAAAAGACCAATCTAAACCTACTTAACGGAGAAACATGACATCTAGGACAAATTGTTGTTATGGCATACCTATAAAATAGGCAAATTTAAATAGTTTTAACGCATCACCTTAAATCTCTTCACATAAGGCATTTATCTGCTTTGTGAGCGATTGAAATGACCCTATATAATTTATCCCACATTTTTTCTTCTATTTCTAACTATATGGCCAAAACCTCTCTGGCTGTTCTATCACCGACATTGAATCGAGTGGAGCGTAAGACATTGCCCATGTGGCTCCAACACAAACCACACAATTGATGTCTCAACTACCGCACGACACTCGTATATTATCCTGTTATGGTAGAGTGGGTACATGAAGTAACAAATGAACCCACCATTAGACGGCAATTCCGGGTTGGCGCGTTATTTCCTTGCTTCAGTGCAACAGTCTAAAGTTCAAATTGAAACTAGGAAGGTAAGAATTCGGCATGAAAAGAAAGAGAAATTGCTAAATAGACAAAAACACTGGCCATTATTCAAAACTATACCTATGAGATACATTTTAGGGTTTTATGAAAGCCAGTTTGTAAATTGCGACAAAAATATCTGCAAGATGTCACTTTTAATTTTAAACAACAAAAAAATGTATAACTTAGATATCCAGAGAATGGAGTCCAGGTGAATATAATTATAATCCCTTAGAAGCCCTCGACATACAGGGCAAAAATTAAGCTTTCATTTTTAGATGATCTGCACTCGAGCATTTTTAATTCATTTGTTAATAAAACATACTGATGAAGTTCGAATAGGTTCAAAAGGAAACTAGTGTGGAAGTATCGGGAAAACCGAAAGAAACATGTTTGTAATTAATAATGATGAGGAGGATGGTTGATGCAGTGTTGTGCACTCTTTTCGTCCTTCAACCATGATTGTCTAGTCATTGAAACAATTGACTGACTTTCCTCCGCATTTGTAACACTGTGTCATCCTATCGTACTTTGTTTTAATTTTACAGAAATTGAAGAGTGAAACACATGTGAGGGAAGTTTAATTTGAGATCGAACTTTCAAAGAGGCACTAATCGGGATCATTATTTATGTCTATGGTCCATTAATAAACATATTACATTTTTTTAACATTCAAGATCGTTAATAGTTATAAAAATCTGTTGCGGTGTTTTCGACAAGGGCTGTTGTTAAGTTAGAAATTGCTTAGTTAAAATCGTGCCATCTTCATTGATCAAAACACAAAAATCTTTGTGCATGTTTATAATCGGATTCACAAACAGTGTTATCCTTTGCAGAAACCACTAGATAATCTGCGGGTGGCAGAATGCGATTCAGTAAAAATATTAACCATGATAGCACCGTTGGAGAACAAAGTATGTTTCTACAACAATATAATGTCATCTTTATTATCATACAGAGGTGTGAAATTTGGTTGATAGATTATCAGGAAAATTTGCATTCGCGTATATTTCTAACACAGTGTTTTCTGCCCTTATTACCATTCGCGTGTATTTCTCACAATTTAAAACACACCCTGTACCCATCCGCGTATATTTTCCAGTTTAGAGTAAGTCACTGTAACTAAGTAATACAAGTAGTGTTGCTATGCACAGGTACAGGGCTAAATGCTAGAAGGGTAGAGAATTGTTGTTTTTTTTTTTTTGCTTTTTATTTCACCAAGATCGGTTCAGTAGAAGATAATTTATGCAAATTAAAAGTTAAAGATAAAAACGCAAACATATCATAGGGTGTCACGTACTAAGTAGTTGAATAATCCTTGGTAATGGATGGCGAGTCTACCTTTACTGCATGCAGTTAAACTTGAACTGCAAGTCTTATCCTGTAATACCTCTACAACCCATTACCAAACTAGCTCCGCAGCTCAACCAAAGAAAGCGTCATGTTGAAGGTTAAGAAATGGCTATTTCTTTGAATATAGATATTCACAACAAAAACAATTTCCTTTTATATGAATAATGAGGGTGCATGTCCTGAGGATCTGCAGACTTTTTCGATGTGCCTTTTTCTCTAGCACTTGCATCAGATGCCGTCCCTATAGTAGCAGGATGTCAAATTGTGGTTTCTTTTACCACATGACTGGCTTGGAGGAGTGCTCGAGTGTCCGTTGACAGTGGGTGGGGATGGATCTATGCTGTGTCACTAGTTGTCATTCTCCTGTAATAGTGTTTTTTGGACGTTGTGGTCACGGCGTGAAGTCATTTGGTCTCCAAAGTTGCAAAGCTGGGACAATTTTTAATGGCAGCCAGGAATAATATATGCAGCACATTAGTTTTACTGTTGATCTCAGATGAAGTTTGTAGCGCTCTACAATTTCAAGCGGCTTGCGGTTGAGTTGTGTCTTAATATCTTTGATGCTCTACACAGCTACTCATAATTATATTTCGTAGAAGGGAGATAAACGGCTGTCAGAGATCGTAAGGTAAAGTACACTTTCGACCCGATGTTTAAGAGCAAAACTACGGCTTGCTTGTTCTCTGCGATGTCATTGGCTATGAAGTAGCAGTCAAGCCTTTCTCTATAGTAAGAGAATGTCTTTACACTTTTATTAAATCGGTCTGGCTTCGGGGTGGTAATTTGCTTTTGTGATCATTTGTCTTGAGTAGATCAAGGTAAAGATTTATCTTTTAGATCTGTATCATCGAGTTTACACTGTAAGCATGTGATATGACGTAATCAACAGCTCTTAAACTCACCATGAACTATTGTGAAGGATAACAAAGGTATCAAACGTTATAAATCGGTTTACAATTAAGAGAAGCGAAACAAGATCTAAAGTTTATAATATGTTTGTGGGTTGTTTGATCGTCGCCAATTATGGTGCTGTGGAGTTTTAACATCAATTAAGGACAACAGATGGAAATCAAGACAGGTCTGTTATTGTCGAAAGAGGAAGTTTTTTTCCAATTAATTATATTCAATCATGTAACGTTTAGTAATAATGTAATATTTGTATCGAGTTTAGAGCTAAAAGTGTTGATTGATTTGTAGGTGTTCCCCGAACAAGATATACCTGGCGTTGTCGGTAATATATGCGTGCTAATCAAGGTCGTTTTCAGAATTGTAGGATTACCGCCAAAATCACTTCTTTCTAAGGCCACTGCATGACTATATAAACGCTCGATCATCATTTTATCTCTGTGAATTTCATGAGTGACAATCACAATTTGTAGAATGATCCCTTCCCTAACTCGGACGAAAAGAAGGAGTACAGTTTAGTCTGCAGTTGTAAAAGAAGAAAAGAGGGGGTGGGGGAGAATGATTTGAATCTTCCTTTTTTAATTGCGAAACCCTATATATTAATTATTTATGAAGAACTGATCATTCAACCTTCCCAACGTTACTGGCTTTAATTAGGATGAAAGAGTTGCACAGTTTAAAAACACTGGTAGCACTCTGCATGTCGTTCAGCATAAAAGGTGTAAGTACTCACACAAATATACCAAGTTATTGTCAGCAGTGATCTGTAGCCCGTCATGGAATGACATGGATTGTTTGTCCTCAATTACGACCAGAAAATAGTGTTCTTATTATAAATCCGTGTCACCTGCCTATTTAATTGGACGTTATTCTTGGGACCCGTTCGCAATACCTAGTTGAGATGATGAACAAAGAAACCAGCACATCAAACCAAACTAAGAAAAAGTTCACAGTGTATACCGATATTTTCTAGAGGTTTGTGAAACATTAATCTTCAGAAGTGTACGAAATGTGTGGAATGCTAAAGCCGTTTCCTCATGAAATATTCATCGTTGAGGAATAAGATTGGTTTGTGAAACGTAAGCATACTTTGGGCGATATTTTGAACGTGCATTTATACAAAACATTTGAAAGTAAACTTAATTACTTTATTTTTAAAGAAGTCCGATCTTTTAAATTGGAGTATTTGATTAGTGCTGTGTCACTTAAGAGCTATAATTTACAAAATGGAGAGCCAGAGATGCTTCACTTTCTATAAAGTATTATCAAAAAGCAAAACATACTGGGGGGAAGGTTGATATACTTTCTTTCATTACTATAAAGGATAACAGATTAGAAAAAAAGTGTTAATATGTTTTACCAATGGTAACTGCGACGAGTCTGTTCGGTTAATACATGTAATATAATAAGTATTTTAAGAATAATAATTAGCTGGCGATGTTGTGGATCTAAATATATCTAAATATATGAAATGCTGTGTACTTTTTATTTTTGGAAATAAGCAAATACGTCTATGTTATATCAGTTCTACTACTTGAATTCTTCCACTGAAGGTGTCAGTTTAAAAATCCATTCTTTCTTGTTGCTATGGATTAAAAAAAAACTTGAACATAGACAACGAAATAATTATTATTATCGTATGGTCTAAAATACTAGCAACATGTCTGTAGTAACATTTATTGGGGGAGCAATTTTATTGCCTTGAATATTAAAACAAAAACGGAAAAATTAAAACAAAACAAAAAAACTAAAAAAAACTAACAAGATTCTACTTTCGGTATGACCCAGGGTATCCAACTAAAAATTATTCAAATACTACCTTAGAAATAATCAAATACTAGGCTATGATAGTTGGGCATTACGCAGTGACAATGCAGTAATATTCCTAGGTCATGCAATGTAGGATAATGTAGGCTTACCCTTCCCTTCTTACAACAGGGCATATAGTCTAACAATGGACTGCAACTCATTAATTCATCTGATCAATGATTATTATACACATATTACACACTATTATATATTTTTCTAACTAATTATTGCTAACTATTATAGTATCAATGCCGAATCGTGTTTTTTATTGCGTTAATGAAGCCTTGATGAAAAGAAGAGCAGGCCAAATAGATAGCATGTGGTATCACAAGTATGTAGTAGCAGGTCGGGCACTAGGCTGAAGCACACACCAGGCATCCTGACTGTAAACATTCGATTAAGTTAAAAACGGTGCGCATGCGTTAACGCTGCACACTGCATATAACATATTATGTGCACATTACTTGGCATTTGTGGTATACGCCCCAGGACGGTGTTTTATAAATGCTGCAATGCATAAGTCTTTGAAAAAAAACACTCGTTCTTGTTCACACGAAAGGATCTATACCCGGTATAGGCCCTTTCGTGTGACAAAAGTTAATGATCTTGTTTCTCTTCAGTTCACACGAAGGGGCGTAAACCTGCATACACCCTTTCGTCTAATATGAAACTATCGATCGCTAGCTTACGCCCCTTTGAATTTTCTGTTATATCTCTGTTGTTTTTAGGCTTCGTATACGCGGTTTCGTGTGGCATGTAGTACTTTGAAAGCTCTATACACCGGTGGTCATAACTCAAAACCGACAAAAAATCGGCATACGTCCTTTCAGAAGATCATTACTGGGGGATCTTACACTCTCTTTCTGTGTCTTTGCTTTGTGTTGCAAGGTGTTTGTTTACAGTAATATGAGGTAATCATTGCATGGTCTCATTTCGTGAGTATAATGGTCTCATTTCGTGAGTATAATGCTTTGCTATCGTTTAAATCAGTTTTTACGCGTTTTTAACGTCGATAGGTACTAAAATTTTAGTAAAGGTTAGTATCTTAGCAGTTAAGTTTGTTTTAAAAGATGTGTGAAAATATTTTAGAAGTCCAGGAGAGTTGTCGTTATCTGGATCATATCTAATATTCGCTTAACGCTTAATGTTCATAATTTATTTCACGTGCTATTCAGATTATTATAATACCCTACAGTTTCGGCATCTATTCTAGTTGCAAGGTAACATATTACGTTTCGTAATGACGTTTTAAGGCCCATGATAGCTTGATCAGACACTCTGTTATCCTAGACCAACGTCTTCGCCACAATTTTTCACTCGCGATTGTACATTAATTTTTTTTTTTTTTAATGATATCGAAAATGAAAAGATCCGCAGGTGTTGAAAAGAGCAAGTCTTTCTTCCTCAGTTTCCCCGTAAGAGCACACACTTTTGTTTCAAAACAACGGTTGATATAACTTCCTGATGACTGTTCCAGACAAAGTGCGTTTGGCGGGATCCATGATGCTGCTGTGGCAGCTGTCAATCACCAGCGAGATGATTGGTTTGGAAGCCACCATCGTCATGGAAGTGATTTTGATGATCGCAAATCTTCAGACCTTAGGAGTCCCCGTCAGATACTGTTCACTACCTGGCACTGTGGCTGCAATAGTGAGCTTTTTCCTAATACCGTGCCTGGCGTTTGTTTTGGACAAGTGGGCCAAATCAAAACAGTCAAAGGCGAAAATACTCGCCTTCACGACAGCAATACAAATATTAGGATCTTCGCTTGTTTTACTTGCAAACGGATTAAATCTTCGGATGAAATCTGTCCTGAAGAGCAACGACGTGGCCAATCTTACCGATTCCTTACTACTGGACAATATGTTCGCCTTCAATGAGACATCTTTAGCGGATAGGAAAAATTTGTTAGGAGACGTTTTTGGTTCGATAACGCCTTATACAGTCAATACACTACAGTCAGACAGTGTTGACGGGGCGCTCCCATTCTACACGTATATAGCCATGATCGGCTATACTCTTATAGATTGTGGATACGACAGCAGCAACTGCTTCCTCAAAACATTTGTGCTTCATTGCGCACCAGTAGAGTACCATAGGAGCCTGATAATCAAGCTTACCATGGTTTCGTCCATAGGTACGTACCTGTGTTTTGGCCTTACCAAGAGCAGAAATACACATGTATCTTTACTATTGTAATAGGGGACATTTCATTGTTCTGGCAGCCGTCATGGACATTAGCCATTTTTTAGACCGTGACGAAGAGTAAAATTCTCATTAAAATCTTTAAGTGATCTCAAATCTAAAAGTAGCCGGTCTTGTTGGAGGAAGGGACTAGTACAAAACTAAGGATAGTGAAGGGAAGTTTTTTCACTTTCGATAAATTTTCTCACGTTTTTAGAGCTGGAAATATATGTGTATTATACTACAATATTATCATATTATTTAAATGTTAATGGAAGCAATTTTTTTCACGAGCAAAGCTTTTTGACTTAACTAAAGGCCCTTTCGTTGAGACGTCAAATTCCATTGTATTGCGTGATCTGTGCAAAACAGGTTGTTTCTACTTTCTGCTATTCATTTTTATTATTATTGTTATATTACTATAATTATTATTATTATTATTATTATTATTATTATTATTATTATTATTATTATTA
>RQTK01000287.1:494347-529118 GCA_003991915.1 Elysia chlorotica
AAAAAAAAAAAAAAAAAGAAGTTTGGAAATGTCTAGATTCATGTTGGTGATCCGATCAGTATTATACTCCCGGCATTATGGAATGCTTTAAATTGTTCAAAATACTAATAATTTCCTGAGATGTGTTTCACAAGACATGTAGATTTTGATTTTAACCATGGTTTTTCGTTCCTTTGCTCATCAAAATCAAGCTGGTCAAGCAATTAAAATAGGTATAATTTTAGTGTAGATATAATGAGATATATAAGTCTATAGGGCCTAAAATCTAGATCTATAGATTTATGATTTTATATTCTATATCGTATCTACTATATGACTTGCGTACTAGATTTAATCTAGTATATAGGATTAAATTTAGACAAGATGTAGAAGCCTACTAGGTTAGCTTAACACGCAAGCATTCTTTAAAGTCGATGATAGACATGGTCTAAGAGTAAAAATCTAGATACCTAGAAATAACCTTCTTCCATATAGATTTTTCAGACTTTATTAACACTGCCATAAGACAACAAACTGTCAGGCAAAAGTGTCTGTTGTGAAGAACAATAAAATGCAAATACGGCCGTCAAGAAGACAACGAAAATTCGTTAAAGACATGTGTGAACTGTGATGAGTAGCAAACATTAAACGGCTACTTTCGTTTCAGAAAACAACAAAAAAATTAACCGATTTAAGGATGACAGCTCGACAACAAACGAGGCATGTTTTTCTTTCTTGTTTCACATCAACCCAACGCTTGTTTACATATATTTAAAGCTATTTAAACGAAATGTAAAATACTAAATAATCTAAAGTATATTTTATCAACAATTAATGATTAAAGTATTTGGTATTATTACTTATTTAGGCCAAAGTTTGGGCCGAGGACTTGGGGGAAAAAATAGAATAACTGCATCCAAATAATAATCCCACAGGCTGCATGCAGAGTGCAAAAATTGTGACCGCCTCTTTTAGCAAAGGAAGGGTGCGCAAAATAAAAGTCCTGCATTTAAATAATTTTAAATTCTAGATTCTAGGTCTACATTCGAATATAGGTCTACATCTCGATTCAAAATGTCAATGTTTGATAAAACGTATTTCCATGGATTTTGTGGCCAAGTATTGGTTTTAGTATCGATATCTAATAGTAACGTACCTAATGTTTTACTTTTGTTGCTCTTAATGTCTTTAGATTATATTTTTGAAAATTTCAAGCGAATTGAAAACGAAATCATAGGCCATGCAAGACGTGTTTTACAACAGCGCTGTATGTATGACACGACTGTCTTGTCGCGCGGGAGTCTGATGCCAGACGGAGCCACAGAGCGACGCTGCTTTGGCGGGCAAACAGTTTTTACTGTTCACTTGCGCAGTGTTTGCTAGATCAGATACAGGCCACAACTAATCAGTCACTCTATTTTATGCCTATTATAGGCCTAAGAGTCATAGTTAGCTTTATAATTGAACATTTCCGCATTCAAGTGGTGACACAATAATTGCACGAAAACTTAATTGCTGTAAGTGTAAGAAGACATATTGAGATTTTGCTTGCTTTGTATGTAAACTAAAATATTTCATTTGCAAGATATGTGCGTTAGCAACTACATTATATAGGCGCCTGTTGTTTAGTTGTTTTTGGTTGTTTGCTTATTTGTTTTTTTTCTTTTTTTTTTTTTTTCGTTTTTGATAAGTTGTTTGTTGTTTCTTTTTTGGGTGGAGGGATCGGAAAAAAATAATTTCCCTTTTTATTTTGAAAACAAAATTGTTGTCCAAAAAGGTGCAGCAAAATTAAATGTCTTCTGACTAATACAAGATATTCAACTTCCATCATTGCACTTCGTTTTAAGTCGAATTCTCTTCACAATATTATTTCGAGGGGGAATTGACAAACACATTAATGTTACACTCAGTTATTAAATTTCCGTATTTGCAAGAAGAGTTTCTGGCTCTGACAAACATGCACGTTTTAAATTAATCAGAGAACTTTTCCTTGCTGACAATGACGAAACGTCGTAAAAAAAAAGAAGATATCAGCAACACGCTTAAAGCTTTGCTCATTGTGACAACTCGGACCCTTGTAAATGGGCATTCATAATCAGGTCCGCTCAAACAGAAGTCTGGTATACCCCCTTTTTATTTGTATGCATAAAATTATTAGATTTGTTAGAACCGACTGCGATACATCTTTGAATTGTGGTACTTTCTACTCAATCAAAATTATATATCAATAAAATATTAGAAAGAAAAAACATTTTTGAAATCATAATCATATTTATAATTATGTTCCTATCATATTATGTCCTGGAGTCTTTTATTTTTCTGTTCTAAGATTATTATTCTAAACACGCCCACCAAATAACACCATCAACAACAACAACAACAACAACAACAACAACAACAACAACAACAACAACAACTAACTCACATACTAACAAATAATACATAGCAAAACGCCAGACCTATTTTAAATACTTTTCCCATCTTCAGAACCCGGGGAAAAGCTCGGGTACCGCTATCACTGTGGTAGCAGCCATGTTGCCGTGCGGGTTCCTGGTGTGCTCGGCTGTGATAGGCCCTCTCATGGACGCCACTGGAGATGCGGCAGTCAGCATGTATTATTCTGGAGCCTGCGCCTTCATTGGGGGCGGGATTATCGCCTTAGTCAAAATCTAATCGTATCTAATGTGTACTAATTTCAAATATTCAAATACTATTAGTACTATGTATGAATCAGTAATGTGTTATTTTTCAATGAGATGTCTTAGCTATAGGAAAGTAGGTAAAGTACAATTGTGTTGAATACATATTATTGTGAATAACATAAATTAGAAAAAAAGTCTTTTTACTTAACATAAATTCGTGTTGAAAAAAATGTATTTAATGTAAACATTTTTTCTCTGATGCAGCTCTGTGACTGAGGGAAATATCAACATTATGAAACTTTTTAAATTGTTTTATTGCGGTGACGTTCATGAATAAAGCAATTGAAGTGTACTATGAATTGTTGTTTAGTTGATAAATGCAAACGAAAAAAAAAGATTTGATAGAACTGTGATGGTAATAATGAGTTCTGCCGGCTTTTATCATGTCTTGCGTTCAAACAATTTTATAATCAATACGTAAAAAATATGTGAAGGCCAAGACGTTTTATTTGAACCTCGTGGAGCTCTAGTCGTTTTCAAAGGTTTATTATTATTATTATTATTATTATTATTATTATTATTATTATTATTATTATTATTATTATTATTATCATTAAACAAAGTTAGAAATTAACTGTTTTTAATGTCTGGACCACCAACTATGAAAAGTGCAGAATTAAATTTACATAATTATTATAGATTTGAAAGGTGAATCATTGAATTGCGTTTTACCTAAAGCATGCATAATTTTACCATCGTACGTTATGATTGGTTGATCTTTATAATTATTGTTGTGAAGCTAACCCAGACAAGTATTTTATGATAAATTTGATTCTATAGCTACTATCTGTACATATAGTTAGCTTTCAGGTCCCATTTTCTAGATACACCTGCATTATATTACTTCGATTAATAAAACTGGACAAAAATATAATTACATAATAATTTTTGTCCTGGCCTCATTATCTTTAATGTGCTGGTTGAATCAAGCTACAATCTGGTTCTCGACTTGGCTAGGCTATTCAGATCAGGTTTATATAAATAGGCCTAGTCTTAATCCTAATGGCATGAAATCTGCGTTTCGTACACAATGCTAAGCGTTTTTTATGAATATTATTGAGAGATGGATAGCTTGTATAAATCCCATATGTCATTTCGATTTTTTAATGTATTTATTACATTGGCTTAATTTTATTATAACCCTAATGAAAAGCGCAGAGTACTTAATTGTAGACTTAACTGACTGATTCTGCCGCCGTCAAAATATATTTGCCGCTAACACTGGTGCAGATTTTCTGGTATAAATATTCATTGTCACCCAAAGTGAGGTCTTACAACAGAGTTACCGTGAATTAATGTTAATATTAATTATTCATAAGGCAAGCAGCTGGCGGGACAAAATTTTCGAATTGATCCTGAGCAACACAATGTCAGTGAAAGTGGGTTGTTTTTTTTGTTTTTCTTTAATTAAACTTTCCACTAAAATGTTCATATATAAATATTCAACCTGTGAATAAGATAAGCAAACGGAATGCTTATGGTACAGGTGATTAAAATAAATGAGACGAGATGTATCTGGTGGCGTTTTAGTTTTGCGATTCAAAGGAATAAAGTTTCGTCTGCATTTTGAACAAGTAATCTCATTTCTGTAGTGAGCAAGGAAAAAAATTTCATGAGTTGGATAGGATAAATACTGCTGTTTGTCGAACGTTCTCCGTTATAAGGTATTTGCATTTACGTAACCATAAAATCTTACTTACACGTAGACAATCACTCGCCTAAGTGAGATTGAAATAGACTCTGGTCCAGTCAGAAACGCTACCATGCCTTTCAAGAACCTACCCATGCTAACTTGGCAGCTGGCTCTCACTTCGGAGGCTCTAGGTCTGGACGCGAACATAGCCTTAGAGTTGATCCTCATGATCACCAACACACAGGCCCTTGGAGTCCCCATTCATTACGCATCAATGCCTGGATCTATCGCTGCGCTCTGCAGCCTCATGTTAATCCCAATTCTCGGAATGTTAACCGACCGCTGGGCAAAGTCTAAGACATCTAAAGCCAAAATTCTTCTTGCAACAGCCAGCCTCCAGCTGACAGGATCCATTTGTGTTCTTACAGCCAATGCAGTAAAACTTTTCTGGTCTGATAACGATGACAAAGCCGTAAAGCTTATCTTGGCAAATAACGATAGTAATGGGGAAATTGGTCATTGGAATATCACTGGCATGACATTCCATATTTCTCTTAACGACACTCAGTCTTTCGCAAACACAATAAACTTGACTGAAAGTACAAATAGCTCAAGGAGAGAAGTCCAACCTATTCCTTTTTACGCGTTTCTAGCTATGCTTGGCTACTGTTTTGTGGACGCTGGATACGACTTTGGGGGCTGTTTTCTGAAGACATTTGTACTTCACTGTACTCCAAATGAAAATCAAGAAGGCGCTCTTGTCAACTTGAATATGATATCATCGGTTGGTAAGTAGTACCTCCAATCTTCATATCCTCTTTTCTCTGCATTATGTCTCTAATGTGTCTTAAACATTTTAAATGAAACAAACATGTGCGGCTTTATTTTTATACAAACTAAACGTTAGCTTGGAACTCATCATATCATTTTACTTTCAAAAACACAGAACCTAAATTTTTTGCGATTCGTACATGGGCGTTATATTTTTGTATAAAAGTGACTTTTGAGTAATATTAATGGGAAACCTACTTCTTAAATATTCGTCCTATGGACCCAGGAACAAAGCTATCTCCCAAACTAGAAACAGTAACATAACGAAAAGAAGAAGATAAAGATAAGGAATAAAACGAGAAGGTTTAGGTTTTAAAGTTGGGACTTAAGTTACACCAGCTTGTTGTTTTTTGTTGTTGTTTTTTTGTTGTGATCTCCAACGTTTTATAATAATGTTTCCAAAAGATGACTTTTAATGTTGACGGAATTTACTGATTACAATGACAGAACATTAATTTGTCAGGTAGATAGAAAAAAATGAGTAGGTATTTATAGACGATCAGAAGAAAATAAAAAAATTAATAGAAAACGTGAGATAAAGACGATAGAGATAGAGCCATCGATAGATAGAGAATAATATTATGACGAATTATGCAGAAAAAGAACGAGACGGAAAGTGATGGAGAGAGAACAAGAGGGATAATTGGAATAATTATAGAAAGACAGACGGATGAATAGATAATGACAGAGCCAGGTGGAAGGAGAAAGAGAGAAAAATAAACAGAACGAAAGAGAGTGAGAGAGAAATAGATAGATATAAAGAAATATAGATATTCGATAGATAAAGAGAGAAAGAGAGAGAGAGAGAGAGAGAGAGAGAGAGTACACTCTAGACATAAACAATCAAATAAAAAATTAGGGAAGGCAATGAAATAAATAGAATGGTGGAGAGTCAATTAGCAAATAACTAAGGTAAATTCAAAAGAAAAGTAAAATTTATCGATGCTATTTTTTATATTCCGTATGTTATTTTTAGTTGATATTAAAAAAGAATTAAAGGGCACGATGTGAAACAAAAATCAAACCAACCAAGATAGAGAAATTAGTTATGCAAACGAAATGTTCGAATGTTTGATAATTTCAGAATCAAATAATTATATTTTATGCGTTTCTTTAAAGAAGATTTTATATTTATATAATGATTCTAAGCAGACATTTCTAAGAGATAAGTTAAAAGCAACAAAATCTGTTGATGAAACGACAATAGTGGTTTTAAAAAAACGGAAGAAATAGTCTACATTTTAGTAATAAGATTTTTGCAAATCAGAAGCTAGTGTGAATAAGATAATATTTTAATTAAGGATCCATTTTGAAAACCATCATAATTATATAATTACTAGCATATAATTATGTAATCGTAAATGGACCATTAACTATTAAAATACGTTTTAAACCACTGAACAAGGCTACTCTGAAAAATTTTATAGCCGAAAAATACATCTTTGTTGGGAAAGAGATTATGTATGTATGAAGTAATCTTTTCTGTATCTCTCTACACACCCTCTCTCTCCCTCTCCTTCTCTCTCTTTATTTCTTTCCCTCTCCCTATCTCTCTCTCTCTTTTTCTCTTATTCTCTCCGCCCCCCTCCCTCTCTCTCTCTCTCTCTCTCTCTCTCTCTCTCTCACTCTCTGTCTCTCTCTCTGTTTCTCACATAAAAACATTTTCTCGTCAATTTTAAGCGTGAAATAGATCATCTGCAACTCATAACATTGCAAAACTAGATCTTGATGCAGATGTTATGATGATGATTACGTAAGTGAAGGGCTTTAAAAATAACTGTTATTTTCTTAATATAGTAAATGTAATAACTAGTTATAATATTTTGTTACATCAATACACATGAGAAGAAATTTTCTACTTTAAAAAACACCATTTTGATTCACGAACCTCACGAGTCGATTTATTTTATACTAAGATTAAAACATCTCAATTGTAAGTCATGAAAGTCGCAATGTCGTTCTCTGTGGACGCTGCGGTTATTACACATGGAAAGCTGGCCAATTGTCACTTAGGCAAAGATACCAGATAACCTCGCACTTATGGCATTAAATCGTTGCTTTTACACTGCACACGCTCCCTAAAGAAACTACAGAAAATCTATGTCTCTGAAACTTTTAAGTTAAAAATACTTTAGATGCCTTGCAGGAGTGACAGCTAAAAGTTTTAAATACTATTTTATGCCAACAATCTTTTGAAAGAGGACATTGAGGATCCTTTTCTTAGTTGTTTGCATAGTAAATATGAGAAGAAGGAGAAGATGGAAGCAAAAAATCACAATAGTTTTCCTAAACCTTTGAAACTCTCTTGAAATTAATGTTATCTATGGATGTGCAAACCTTCGAAAGCCTTTTTTACGTTGATATTATCTCTGGATATTCATATCTTTATTACTCCTTTAACATTGATGTTATCTGTGTATGTTCAATGCTTTGAAACCCTTTAAACTTTGCTGTTATCTGTGGCTGTGTGCCACAACAGGCGCAGTCATTATTTCTGTGCTGGCGTCTGTTGATGTGGGCGCTGCTCTGACAGCGGGGACCAACTACGACAGTAATGCTGCCCTGGCCTTGGTCACTTCAGGCGTGTCCAGCACACTCCTGCTCGCTGGCACCATCGTCTCGGTGGCAACAGGCTTTTGCTGGAAGCCGCCCGTTAGCATGTAAGAGAATGTCCATGATGTCTTCTTGTCTAACTCAAAACAGTAACGATCGCGGTGTACTCATCTATATTTTTATTTATTTATTGGTTTATTAACGCTCAACGTCAAAAAGTCTGACAATATACGTGCTGCCACACAGAGGCACACATGTCAACCGTTGACATTATACTGATATGAACCGAACTACCATGGAGAACAGCGGTCTGATGAGAATTCGAACCAGGAACGTCGATATAAGAAGTCCTAGGCTGTTTCAAAGTTGCTCCCCACCGGCACTCATTAAAAAATGTAAATAAAATATCGCACAGTACTCTTTTCGCCCAACAAACTGTTTTATACATTGTTTTGAGCTGTTTCATAAATTAAGTAGTCTCTATACACAGCGTGTTCAGAGAAACCAGGCAGTAGAGGCAGTTATGTAAAATAAAGCGATTTTATAATAGCATACTTAGCATATTGCATTACCTGAAGAGTCTCCTTCCATCTGTATGTGTGGAAAGGGGGGGGGGTCTCCTTTTCATCAATTCATTAGAGATAGAAAATCATGAAATAGATTTTAACACCCTAACTATCACCACAGTCATAGCATATTTACAAACATTTTTCTTACCATTCTTTCTATCTCATAAGCAGTTGCAGGACCAAAGCCAAGATTGAGGATTGGGAAGGATCGGTTCTCATAACAAAAGCTAAAGATATAGTAACCTCAGAATGTCATAACCCTTCTTTTAAGTCAATGGAAGACACGGAGCAGTCAATTCCCAAGGACAAGGTAAACCTGGTATTCTATTTCTTGTTAGGATGAATCATGAAATATTCACTTCGCTGATATAAATTAACACTCAGAACAATTCACTAACATTTTTAGCATTAAAATGTGCTCCATCAAAGGAAACAATATATTGTTCAATTTTTGTTTTTTCCCAAACACGGTTTACAAGAGTATGCACAGCTGAATAGTTCACATTTATTATTTTTCTGGTAAAGGAGAAAAGCCCGATCCACTCAGAATCGGTTATTGAGAAAAGACTCGAGCATAAAACAGCTCTGGACATCTTAAAGAGGTACAGGAAACAGATCCAGCTCAACATCATGACCTTTGGCATAATGAGCGCCGTTACTTGCTTTGGAGTATTCTGTACAAATTTTGTAGGTAAGGCCGAAATTTTCTTTAACATTATTGTAAATGAAACCTCTCTCTGACCTTTTTATACATTATACCTATAGTGTTGTTTTATTTTGTTATAATTTAAAGATGGCCATGTTATTCTTAATATGAATAGAATTAAGTTTCAGTTACTTATCCCAACTAAAAAATCAGATCGAACTTATTTTCATTTTATCAATTGATATATATATGAAAAGGTCATTTAAGTTACACACAATCCAGTTATTAATTTGGAGAACTACAACATGATGTTCTAGCGAATGCCCCATTCTTCGAACAGGTAAGTTTTGTTAGCAGTTACATTTACACAGACAATAGAAAAACTTACTGCGCGGTGGCTCTAGGGTAGAACATCGGCTTCCAACGCATTTGCGCGTCCTACTGGTTGGGTCTGTGTCAGTTTAATGTGACCGGCTGAGACAGGAGTCGTGATATCCCCGCCCTGTCTTGTGTGTGGAAGCACATAAAATTGTCAGACGTTAGTCTTGGGGTTCGTCCACAAAATAGCCCATATAGTGCTGATGTTGGACGTTAAACCAACTCAACAACAACAACGTGTATGAAAACGTCCTTTAAGTTGTACACAGTTATTAATTTGGAGAAGCACAACATGATGTACTAGCCAATGCCCCGTTCTTCTAACAGGCAAATTTTGTTAGCAGTTACATTTACATAGACAATAGAAAAACTTACTGATTAGTTCAGCACTTCTGAGTAGACGACGTTTCGTGCCTTTGACGTGTTGGCATAAACATGTTGTCGTCTTCTCCTGCTTGTCGTGCAGCCACCTGACAATTATGAAAGTATTTTGCTGCCCGGTTCTATGATTTCAGCCCATGATAAATTTTAAAAGAAAAAAATGTTAAAAGTCATGCCTAAAAGATGCTTTTCATTACTTGCTACGAAAATAAAATTCTCAAAGATGCGTATTATGTCAAACTAATTGGTTACACGTTTGATGAACGGCGTGTCAGAGAGAGAGAGAGAGAGAGAGAGAGAGAGAGAGAGAGAGAGAGGAGAGAGAGAGAGAGAGAGAGAGAGAGAGAGAGAGAGAGAGAGAGAGAGAGGGGCGGAGAGAGAAGAGAGAGAGAGAGAGAGAGAGAGAGAGAGAGAGAGAGGGGGGGGGAGAGCTGCATAGTTATCACCTATGGAAAGAGATTTTAGTCATCACCGGAGGAAAAATAACCTGTGGTAAAAGATATTAGTTATCACCAAACTAAAAAACTGTACATTGAGGTGTTTATAAGACTTCTTTGTAGACCACATTTCTTGTTATCGATAACGGTGGTGAGCATAGGTAAGCAATGTTGTCTCGCTTTCCGCTTCTGGGAGAAGACTGGCTGTTGTAGATCTAGTCCGATGGAATGCAAAGTTTGTCCCTGTGCCTTATTGATGTCATGGCAAAAAATCCCTTTAAAGGCAATTGCCTTCTTTGGAATTTGAATGTGAATGTTGTGTCTGGTGGCTGGAGCGGTATCCTAGGCACCAAATGAATTTCACCTTTGTGTGCCCCGGCATCTATTTCCACTTCTACTGTATTTCTCTTGCAAGAACGTATAGTGCATCTTGTTCCATTCATCAGTTCTGAGGGCTTTATAGATCTAAGCAGCATCACCGGCATTTCATTTTTCAATGACAGAATAATTATGTTGTGGGAGTCCTGCGATCTCAATGGAGTTTAAAAATTCAGCAGGAAATTTAACAGATTGGTCCTCATTCACAATTGAATTTATAGAAGTGTATGTGACTGCAGGGTTAGGAAATCTTGCCATCTAAATGTCATTCACTTTCGCTGCACTATCATTGTGGGGCGGGGGAAAAGTGCAGGCTGCATTAGCCAGTCTCTTATAACAGTTTTTGTCTAAACTTGGATAGATGTGATCACCCTGTTTTCCGAAATAATGAATGGACAATTATGTAATCAGGAGCAGCTTCTATCTGCTGAAGACCATTTCCAATGCACAGTTGATCGTCTGAAAAAATGTGCGCACCTCCAACTGCATTGAGCAACGAGCTAGATCAAGATCTGTGTCTCTTTCTATGGTATTTTTCGCTAGAAGTTAACATTGCTATTAAAGAACCCCCTTGTCTTTTACGTGGCATTCTAGATTAAGATCTACCTAGATCTAGACTCTTTGCTAATTTTCAACAGCATCAATCGTTCGGTAGGGTCTGTCCATCAGATGTGTTTTGGCCACAAATTGCACGGATTGAGACATCGAAAAGTGTGTGAATCGCCGTTCAGTATGACGTGCTTAGTAGACTTCTGTTTGGCTTTAAAAAGTTTGACTATGGCGTTTGTGGGTATTCAAATGAGGAAACAATAAAATTTCAAGCAAAAAAACTACAGACTTCACACTTCCTTTTATAGATGTGCATCTTACCACTATAGATTAGGTATCCTACAAAATTTGAAGTCATTTGGTTCAGTGGTTCAGAAGCATTTTGCCTCAGAAATTTTAAAGTCCACAAATATATAGATAGCGTTACCAAAAGACTCTGGTAGGCTTAATAAAAGACATTTCCCCTTGAAATATTAAGAACATCTATAACCAAATTGATTTTATAATCTGCCAGAAAAAAACCCCGCCACAAACATAAGTCCATTGACTGGCGTAAGATCATATTCAAAAACTCTAATGACGTTTGAACAACATAGATTGTAGAAAAAACGAAGATGTTGGCAAAAGCAAAACAAAGCTAAACGCCAACATTGCTGGTACATGTATAAACATCGCACCAAACATAGAACAGCGCGCCACAGAAAAATTGAATGGTGTGCAAACTATAATACCTACTAGTTTTTTTGTTCTAAACTATTCAAAGTATGAAAAAAAGTGTTTTTAATTTAAACACACTGCGAAAGCATCACCGATCCTTTCAGCTTTGTCCATTTCATAATCACCAAGAATGTTGTGGGTTTACAAGAAAATATTTGAAAACGCAAAAATGGAAGATTCAGTGGCGAAGTTGGACACTAAACCAGAAAACATTCTAAATAATAGTTTGAATCCAATTTAATTCTTTAAGGGAAATTTTATAGACAACGAAGAAGATCTTGTGTTATTGCCGGCCTTTGATGGGACAGCCAAACCTCTCAAATAAAAAATAAGACTAACAAAGGTAAGGTAACGGAATAAGAAGGGCCCAGACCAACACCAAACAAAAGGGCGACTATTAAAATGCGGCACAGTACTTTTAAATGCAGCACATTTTTTTAACTTTAAGACAGCCTTCGTAAACATGAAAACGTAGGTATCCTGGTGGCCACCCAAAACCGACAAAAAGAAAAGCCCACCGAACAACAAAACTGAAAGTACTACGAAAGTCTTATCATTAATCACCCTAAACTTGATAAGACATAAAAAAGAATGTCTTTCGAAAAAGAATTTAGGGCCGGAGAAGATGGCTGACAGCAAAAACATGAAAAAGACACCAATATAAAATATTTGGCATTGATATTTCGGCAGAATTTGGCAAAATCAACCGACAGTCAAATCATTTGTGAGCGAAGATGAATATAGAATGATACATTTCCTTCCAAAATATCCATAAGTCATGTAAGCATTCGACACATAGACAATTTAAGCCTAGATCTTTCCATCATCTATATAGAACACGCACGTTAAAAAGTTCGATCTACATTCTCAAAGCCAAATTAATTACATGGAAAAAGAGATCCAAAAGGGGGTGCCCAGCTTCGCTCAGGTTTTGGGACACTGTATACGGATATAAAATGTTTTTAAGATTTCTAATATAGATAAAGCTTAAGTTTTGGGACACTGTGCGCAACTAAAAAGGTAAAACATAGTTGTAGAGATAGAAGTTTAAAGAAACAAATTAAATGTGATACAAATGGGTGCACAACATAAAAGGACATATCAATAGTCTTGATAACTCAAGCTAGGATATTTACAGGATTTCTTTGTAGACAACATTTCGTTTAGATCCATTTTTACCCGCTTTTTCGGTGATAGTCGACGTAGATCCATATAGAATTTATATTGGGTTCGAATGTTTTTAAACCCCAAAAGATTCACATTCGATAGATCTAGAATTTAGTATTATAACTCGGACAGAGCCCTGCACGTGAACATGTTGAACGGAAAGAATTAAAAAAAATTATGTGTAGATCTATGAGTAGTAGAAGTCTAGATCTAGTTATTTGATTTATCTTTTAGATCCATGTTTATCCCCTTTTCGATGATAGTTGAGGTAGATCCAGATAGAATTTAAACTGCGCTCGAATGTTTTTAAACCCCGAAAGATCCCCATTCGATAGATCTGGAATTCAGTATTATAACCCGGGCAGAGCCTCGCACGTGAACATGTCGAACGGAAAAATAAAAATATATCATTATATAGATCTATAAGTGATAGTGTTGACATTGAATGGGTTTAAGAAAACAATAATAATTATGGTTGTAGTAACGCCAAGAAATCTCAACTATTGAAATATTATAACCCTGGCAGAGCCCCGCACCCATTTGAACCTAGCCCGCCTTCACTTACGATTAGCTAACTGAGATAAAAAAACCAAAAAAAAACAACAACAAAAAACAGCAATGGCTACTTGATCCAATGATCGACGAAACAAGTTCAATTTGTAAAATCAAATTAATGCTTTGTGTGTCATCGTGAAAAATAAACGAACCAGCCTAAAGCATTCAAAAATGTCAAGGTACCAATATATCTAAATTTCAAGTTTGGCGGAGAAGTTGATCATAATTTCACCACTTCACTGGGACGCACCACGTGTGTGTGTGTGTGTGTGTGTGTGTGTGAGGGGGGGGGATATACGTCACTATAAACAAGTTCACCAAAGCCTAAGAAAATACATGTTGAAAGTCAACACAGACAAAACACAATTCACATCAATATCAAAGGGAGAAGTTAAGAAAGTGGGATCACGTATATGTGAAACATGTGGAAAGGATAAAGCCACTATCGGCTGAGGCCCTAATCAAATGAAGCAATATATGGGTACACAAGCTAAACTAAAAAGCAGCGACAAGAATCAATATAATTATATAAGCCATTCATGAAATCAATACATGTACTCTTCTATAGCTACGGAGAAAGAGAAGTTCGGTACGTATCATTGAAATCAGCTGCAAAGAGATACTAAACATACCTCATTCAAATAACAAATTTCTTTATAACGTCTGCCAAGAAAACCCTTTGTCCCTACAGAGTCTATTGGCTCGGCGGATCCCTCTTTGGTCAGACTGTTCAAAGAGCCTGCAGCATTTCGGCAGGCATCAAGAGCCTATTTTATCCCGCACAGAATCAGCCTACGAGGTCTACCTTAAACAATCCTGCCAACAGTAGGTAACAGAAATCTCACACTGTTACAACAGTCCGATTCGAATACATTTGAATGGCGATCTGACTGAAATCATCACAGAAATAGCACATGACAGACAGAAATGGAGAGAGCTCACATGAAGGATTGAGAAAGCTGACGAAGTGTCAAAAACAATAGCCTGGGACGCACCACGGCTATCACCCAGTAAGTCAGTCACTTAGTTTTCGTTTTGAATAGGTAACAATTAGGAGGCCGGTTTGGCCCAACTTAACATTCAGATATCGTATCAACATGAGCATCACCTGCTCTTGTAGACTTATACACTAATTATATAAGTAAGACAATCCCACGCCGCATAAATTTGTAAAGTAGCACGGGATAAATGTTAGTGGTGCAAGTACATTTATTGTTGGTTTAATAGTTTTGCCACTTTTATAGTCACCTCTACAATAATTTTCAGACGATCCAACAGAAGAAAAATTGTATCATTTTCTCTAGTTCAACATGACTTCCATTAGCTTAATTCAACAGACATACCAAATACCGCACTTAGTTTGCTTCGTTTTCTTTAATTCAACATAAATGCGCCATAGACAACTGTTTGACTATGATTCTACTCCAGTCGAAATCCGATTCGAAACTCAGGTTTGGAAAAAGTTATTTTTCATCTTTGGCAGCGGCCATTTTCTTCAGTTGAAAGGCATCTGGAGAACAAATCTAACTTGGATTAATATCTGAATCTTTTACTAAGTCTTTTACCTGGTTTCAGTACGTTTTCGCGCTTTTACCACAAACCCCAAAATTATTTTAGAAATATATTTTTTTTCAAATCTGTACAATCAAAATAAGCTTGCTTCAGAAAATCCAAACTAATGTAAATACAAGTAACCATAAATGGATCAACTCTTTTTTTTCATCTAGGTACCATTACCCATAAAAAATCAATGCTCGATTTCACTATTTTTTTTTTAAATGTGTTCAAAATAAAATAAAAAAGCTTTGAAAAATGACACAATGAAAAGACGTTGTTGCGTATACATTCATTAATTTTAACTCATTATTGTATATTTAATCCCTTTTTAGAATGATTTTTTGAAAGATTGAAATAAGCAGAAAACAACAACAACAACAACAACAACAACAACAACAACAGCAACAACAGCAACAACAACAACAACAACAACAACAACAACAACAACAACAACAACAACGAAAAAACAAGAAAACCATCGAATGCAATTTTTACTATTAAACAGTATGAAAGAGTTTTAACACCAAGTATTCTCCTTTTGTTTTTGTTTTTGCAACTTATCCTTGCAAGTCGTCGAAATACCCACATCTCGAAGGCTTTTGGTCCTGATTCTTTGTAGAGCGTCCATGTTACGTCGCCGTATAGCAATAAAGAAAAAACATAAATGTTGGTTGCTCATAGTTTTAGATCTCTTGAAATTTCTCTTGGCGTGAATACGTTGATTTCGCTCGTGCTATTCTGATCTCTATTTCCTTGGTGGTTGTGCCATTACTGTTTATTGTTTGTCCGAGATATTTGAAATGCTGAACGTGTTTAAGTTGTTTTCCCTCTACTACAATTTTGACTTTAACATCTTTTTTTTTTTTTTTACTAACGACCATTGTTTTGGTTTTGCTCATGTTCAAAGCAAACCTTTTTTGTTTAATATTACTCTTTGCAACATCAACAATTTTTTGAAGGTCTTCCTTGTTTGCCGTTAGAGTGGTGTCGTCGACGTATCTTTTATTATTTGTTTTGTTCGAGGGATATTGATTTCTTTTATGTGGTCGATTCCCGGAATATGTACTCTGTGTATATATTGAAAAGGTATGGAGATAACACACATTCCTGTCATACTCCGCGTCGGATTTCTGCTGGTTCAGATAGTTCTTCATCGTCTTTTATGGCGACTTTTTGATTCCAATATAACTCTGTGGTGATTCTTATATCGTTTCCGTCTAGTCCTGTCCTTACTAAGGCTTCTATCATTTCAGCATCTTTCATCCGATCGAAAGCTTTGCCACAGTCTATGAAACATGTGTTTTGGGGCTAAAATATTGTAACAGAAAATTGCGTCTCTTGTTCCTTTGGTCGATTAGGATCTAAACTGTTTGATTCCGTTTTCTTAGTCAAGCTTATTCTTTATTTTTTCAGGTATGATGGTGAGAACGATTTTTAAGTGATGAGACATTAAATTGTTAAGGATTTTATCATCTCCGATGTAAGGGCGTCCAAGCCCGGTGCTTAACTGTTGTTATTTTTCTCTTATCTCATTGCTTTTTCCATCTCACTTTTTAAGATAGTTGGTCTCTCCATATAAGGTGGTGCCGCTTTTATAGGTCTTTGCTCCTCAAATAGTTCGGCCGTGTCTTCCATCTTTCCTGTCGAATAAGGTTTTGCCTTCTTTACTCAAAATGCACCCTCCGATTGTTGGTTTGGTTTTGATCTTGTAGTTGGTTAGTTCTTTGATGCTTTCATAATCCTGTTGCAATTTTTCTCTGTTTTTCTTCTAATTCTTTGCATGTACCTTTAAACAATGTTTCTTTTGCCTTGATGCAGACGTTTCTTATCAATCTGTTTAAATTTTTGTATTCTGCTTGTTCGTTCTTAATTTTGGCTTCCTTGCATTTTGTCATAGTTTTTAGATTTCTTCTGCCACCCACCCTTTGTTCTTCTTCCTGCTTTTCCTGTGCGATACTTCCAGTACATGTGTGGTACCTTCTTACAATGACTTCCATTTCCTATCGATTATTTCTGTTGGATTTGTTACTTCATATTGTTTTGCATTTTTTTCATGGGCATTCTAAACTGCTTGTATGTTCCGTTTCTCTTTTTATTCGTAAGCTTGATATCCATCTGTGCTACCAGTGTGTTGTGATCGAATCTTATATCACATCCTGAATATGTTCTGCATCTTTTTAAGCTTTAACGGAATCTTGTTCTAATTAAATAGTCTAAATTTGATTTTTTTTTTACATCTGAAGGGCGTTTGCAAGTGTATAATTACCTCTGGGTAAGTGGAAGAACGTGTACATCAATGTTAACTTGTATTCTTCCCAAAAATGTCTTACATTTAGCAAAAAACCAAAACCAAAAAAAACAACAACTAAAGTCTCCACTCTGTCCATCTAGCTACAGGCATATACAAGGGTGACCCAGCATCTCCCATTGGCAGCAGAGAGTATCACAGATTTCTTGAGGGTGTGACAGTCGGCTCTCGGGGCACACTCCTGTATTTCATAGTCTTTGCAATAGCCAGTTTTTTCCACCAAAAATCGCTGGAATTTTTCGGTACGTACCTTTTTATAAGTGCCATATACAGGAAAGTAATTTGTAAACGTGATATGAATGTCAATAATGCCGCGACTTCAAAAATAATTACCTTTTTTAACGTTAAATCTAAACATGTTAAAGAGCGGTATGTTATAGTCCTACACTGTTGGTTTTAAGTGTATGAGGAGAGAGTAAGAGAGTGGAAGTTAGATAGATAGATAGAAAGATAAGATAGAAAGATAGATAGATAGATAGATAGATAGATAGATAGATAGATAGATAGATAGATAGATAGATAGATAGATAGATAGATAGATAGATAGATAGATAGATAGATAGATAGATAGATAGATAGGTAGATAGATAGATAGATAGATAGATAGACGATAGAAATTAGAGAAAGAAAAAGAGGGAGAGAGAGAGAGAAAGAGAGAGAGAGAGAGAGAGAGAGAGAGAGAGAGAGAGAGAGGTTGAGGTATAGAGAGAGACGTTGACAGGAAACAAATTACGTAGTAAAAATTGCATTAGGCGGAACTCTAAATTTAAATTTTAAAGTAGATTGTTATTAAATTGTTAGTTCGGTATAAATCTTTTGAACCGTCACTATTATTTTGTTAATATATAGAATTAATGTTGTACACTGTATATCAAACGCAATAATTAATGCATCCATCCATTTTAATTATGCCTGCGTGACCTAGAAAATGTCATTGTGCTAGATGATTAATTGTTTTTACAGTTTCATATTCATAAGGGCAATAAGCACGTCTGTTCAATCCAGTTTTAGATTAATTTTATTTAACAAAAGTTTCAAGACCCATCCCCCTCTTGGCTTTTGTGACTTATTGAAGTCGACCATGTTAATGGATTCAATAATCATTTATTCTTTTTTTTTTTCAGGTTGGAAAAAGGAGACGATTATAGTAACGTTCAGCTACTTCGTTTTATGTATAATTCTATCAATATCCAAGAATATATACGTTTTCTACATAACTTCTGTCGGTACGGGGATCATGAGAACAATATCCATGACTGTGCCCTACATATTGGCCAACAAGATATCAGCCGAGACAGTGAGTTAACGTGTCTTTGTGTGAAAACAACTTAGCGCAATAGGAGCTGTGTCATCAAAATTCTTGTAAATTGTATAACGAAATACAAAAAGCACTTTTGCAAAACGGAGGCACATTCTCATACAGTATGTTCATTTGTCTGTCTGATAACCAATACTCTACAACGAATTTCCAAACCCTCTTGTTCTGATATCTATCTTTATCTGATCTCATGAGAAAAGAAAGCTATTTGACATATATGTAACGTGTATTTTTTTCGTTTAAAAATTCCGCCATGGACAGCTAGTTTATCTCGTGCTTTGCGGTTTTGATATTTCTACTTGATCAGGCCATGTATACCACTCCGTATGCGAAAAAATTGCCCAACGATCGGTACTTACTATTTCTCAAGGTACGGGAAACTACTGCCTGTCTTTAAACAGTAGTCATGTGAAAATGCGTTTTATATAGACAGGCCCTTTATATCTCCTGGTCCATCTTAATTTGCAGTATAAATTTGATGATGCGTGTTTGTGACGCTAATAGAGGAGATTAAGGCTAGAGATATCAACTTCGCAACTTACTATTTCTCAAGGTACGGGAAACTACTGCCTGTCTTTAAACAGTAGTCATGTGAAAATGCGTTTTATATAGACAGGCCCTTTATATCTCCTGGTCCATCTTAATTTGCAGTATAAATTTTTAAGAGATGATGCGTGTTTGTGACGCTAATAAAGGAGATTAAGGATACAGATATCAACTTAGTCAATTTCACAATCTTGGTGGGTGATCGTTGTTGTTGTTGTTTTTTTTTTTTAATAATAATTTTAAACATCGTGTCTAAGGTGGATATGCGTAAGATGCACGTTTTTCTGAAGAAAGAAAAAGAAGAAAAACAACAGCATGCAACAGAAAACTCAAACATCACGGGGAACGCACGTTTTTGTTAACCCACTCATTGTTGTTCAAAACCACTTAACAAAAGATTGAAATTTATTTATCTCAAAATTGATGTTTGTTTCTGTTGTTGTTGTTGCTGTTGTTAGAATATTTCTGAGTACGTTTAATAACATTTAAACAGATTTTTCCACATAAACTTTAAGACCAATTTGCTCCACATACTTCAAACAATAAATATGAATTACCACGAAACTGGTTCTATAACTGTAACATTTCTTTAAAAAAAAAAAACAAGACAAAAAAAAACAACAACAACAACAGTAAAAAAAAAATCAGATCCATTTTCCTCTTCCCCTAGAACGGCGGGAAGTGTTCGAGCATTGCCATCTCCATGATCGCCGCCATGTTGCCGTGCGGGATGTTCTGCGTGACTATGATGGGCCCCCTCATCCAGGCCACGGGCAGCCCTGACGTGAGCATGTGGTACGTGGCCGTCTGGTCGGGCCTCGCCTGCCTTTCCGCCTGCATTCTGAATATCTCATGAACAAGTATTAAACATAATTATTATTGTAAAACTGATTATTGTGTTCTACAAATTCTTGTCTTGTTATTACACTTTTTTTTAAACTATCGAGGCTTTTCCTTATTGTACACATGGTGCATCATAATGTGGTATCACCAATATTTTTATTCACCATAATTATTTGCCACCATATGATAATAAATAGAAGAATACGCACAACTTAGCAACTGAGGGACACAATAAATCAAACACAACTAGAAATTATAGAGAAAATACATGAAAACGTTTCGCCTTTATTAATGGCTTTGTCAAAGCCATTAATAAAGGCGAAACGTTTTCATGTATTTTCTCTATAATTTCTAGTTGTGTTTGATTTATTGTGTCCCTCAGTTGCTAAGTTGTGCGTATTCTTCTATTCATTATCATATTATTCCTATTTCTTGCGCACGTGAATCTACTGTTAGGTCCTTAGCAACTGAGTAGATGTACTCAGAAGTGTTGTGCTTTTGTTTCCTTTTTGGATACATTTATATATTACTACTACTACTACTACTACTACTACTACTACTACTACTACTACTACTACTACTACTACTACTACTACTACTACTACTACTACTACTACTACTACTACTACTACTACTACTACTACTACTACTACTACTACTACTACTACTACTACTACTACTACTACTACTACTACTACTACTACTACTACTACTACTACTACTACTACTACTACTACTACTACTACTACTACTACTACTACTACTACTACTACTACTACTACTACTACTACTACTACTACTACTACTACTACTACATTTGAATCTACTACTATTGTTATTACTAATGTAGAGAGGTATATTATGAGAAAACAAGGGCATACCTCTTAAAAGTACCCTAGTGGATACCTGATGCATGCATAATAATAGTTTTAAGTTGGCTGGAGCAGTTGTTTTGCTGTGTACCTATGTAAAAATATTTTATTGAGGCTATTTTATATATAATATTGGTGTGCAAAACATTTCAGG
Source organism: Elysia chlorotica (assembly GCA_003991915.1). NCBI lineage: Eukaryota > Metazoa > Mollusca > Gastropoda > Plakobranchidae > Elysia > Elysia chlorotica. The sequence goes on from RQTK01000287.1 coordinate 515,421, forward strand.
AGTTTCGAAAAATATAAAATCGTTATTCTTCTATTTAGAATCATTGAAATAATTTTCTTTTTACTCGGATATTGCCATTCTCATGTGTACAAAATGGTATTCAAGTAGTAATTTTGGACTTTTGTGATCTCACCAAGATCGCATTGTTATGTCGTACAATTATCCTATTAAAAAGTGCACATCTTATTTAAAAGTGTTCACGGACGCCTAGTGATCGATTGAAATTCAATTCAATGCATGTTCTTAATGATTTATAAACATAGTTTGGTTTAAAATCTATCTCTAGAAGGAGTACTCAATACCAAAATAAAAAGTACGGCTGAATAATTAATGATTATAGTTATACTTAAGCTTGAAGTTTCTTCATATCCATATAAGATTTCAGATCACATAACCTTACTAAATAGCTATGGTGATTCGAGTTTATAGCCTTGTGCTGATGAAATTCAGAAATATACAGATAAATAACACATAAAAATTAATAATATAGTCTTTTCATTTGCATCGTTCCTGCTGTTAATTAATAGAAGATTGTAAAACCATAGTGAATACCCTTAAATGACGACCACTAATTTTATTTTGTATTGCCAATAGCTTTCAGATTCAGAACGTCTCAAAGCTAGTTTCTAGAAATACATGTACATCTCTTAACTTTTGGGGTAATCAATTTAGACTTCTATAGCCTACCAGCGGGACTCTTTGTCCAAGTTTGTTCACCTCTTTAGCTCTAGGAAAGTAAGTACAGCGATACTATAATATAAATTTAGACCCCCTATTAATTTTAGTATTTACTATTTAGAAATAACGTTAGTCCGCGTCTAATTTTGAAGCACCGCTATGCTTATGACTGTACTTCTTTTTCGCTTAAATGTTGTCACAAACAAGAAGGATCGAAGAAGGGTGAGCGATCTAGGCCGACAGCCCTGCTGATACATGTGCATGTACAGAAATTGGTGGTGTCTGCCTTCCATAATTGAAACAGTCTTTAAAGTTTTGTTTCTATCTCAGATGCAACAGTGTCGTAAAACCTTTTAATTTCCAAGAAGACTTACACTTTTGTATAGCTGCAAGCTCCAAAATAATTTTATGTCACTACTAGTTTTATGTGGACAGGTATGTAAATATTATGGAGCTTTTTCAGTTAAATCAACGCACCTTAATGTTTTGTAAAGAAGAATCCAATAAAACGATAAGCCTAGTTGTTTATTTAAAATCAATGTCCCTTTTACTGGAAATGCACCAGATTCACAAGTGAAAATGTATAGTCCACCACCTTCTTTATTAAATAAGGACGAGCATCAAAGGGTTTTGATGAATCTTCTGCAACTACATTAAAAGTTCTCACTGAAAAAATGACAAGAAGTTAAATTGCTCCCCCTATCTCGAAATTTCTTCTTATCATTATTCTTTAAAAGAATCAGCGTTTAAAGTACAACATTGAATTGAAAGGAAACATATTTTATGGGACTTAAGTTACTCGTACAATGCCATTTGTAGCTTGATCAAAATGCATCAGACCAGTGTATATGCTCCAGCTCTACACTCAACAGAATTGTCTCGGTGTTAGAAACAGGAGTTATACAGTCATTTATTGATTATTTTGGTGTCTAATTTTAAGGGGGAAAGGTGAATTAATCGTAGATAAAATCTCAAAATAATTGTATCATCGTGTTATAGCTGAGTGTATTTCTGTCGGATAATATGCTAGTTATATGAAATTAATTCTGATGAAATGTATTATTCATGGCTCCAATTACGTATGCTGCAGGTAGCGCTATTTCATAGAGGTTGCAAGAAATCAGACATTGCCAAACTTTTTTTTTCGCACAGGAAAATTTGTTATATTAATGAGTTGTAAAATTTATTTTGTATTTTTATGTATTATCAAAAGACGTACAGGGTTAAAGTATTAAGAAACACCAGGACAAAATGTATAACGATGCTGCACCAAGCTAATGAGGCAGTTTTTGAGGACACAATCAAGTGTTAAAATATGCTTAAAGCCCGAGTCAAGTTGAAAAACGGACATTGTAACCATATACTTATTATACATGTAATTATGATAAATCCATGATCTGAACGCGCTGAGAGAAAAAAAATAATAAAGTTCCAAGTCGATCGGAGCTGGGGTTACCGCGAAAGCGCTCATGCAAAATCGATATTTTATTGCAGGTTTCCAAACATTTGGAATGTAAGAAAACAGTTCCGGTAACAGTACAAACAAACTATGCCGTTGATTTGTAATTTTTGTTTTCAGCAAACTACTTTCCTATAATTATAATTTTTGCTTTCTTTCTTGACTAGCATTAAGGCATCGTACAAAATACATATGTAGGCAAAATGATACCGATAAATTCATTGTGATTATAAAAACGAATCTAACTCCTTTTTACAAATGTGTTTAAATTGACATAACTTCAGAGCATGCTTACGCTCAGACTAGGTGTCGAGCAATAATTCTGTTACTTTTTTACTAAACGTGTTCAAAAGATACATCTCTCCGAAAATTAAGAAATTTAATTAAAGCATGAAATAACAAAATTTTTAAGGTTACTCAACTTTTGTAGCTTTGCTTTATCTACCTTATATAAAATCAATATTCAAAAGTTGTTGTAACTTTGTAAAAAAAAATATTTTCCATAAGTCTGAAAATGGTAACGTGTTTCTTATTTCACTGAATTATCTGTTTCCTACATTGGAGAAAACCCAACATGTTCCACATCGTCTAAGGTGATTGATTTTGAAAACAATGAAGGTACTTGAAACCTTTTGAAATCTACGACGGAGGCAAAGAGAAGAGAGCAACGTGAAATTGCAATAATCAAACACCATTACTCTTTCTCGTATGAATATTTACGAGCTTATAATCAAGAATACATTAAATCTTGACCCAAATAAGGGACAATCAGCATGATCTGATAGATGGGTCAGCAGGAATACAGACATATTCATTCTCTACCAATCAGCAGTTTGCTGTGGTTATTGGAGGGGATTTCTGGCTACGCCGGTGCATCTAAAATTTCTCTCAGTACTTTGTACAGTTACCTGAAAGGCAATCATTTTTCCCCTGAGCAAAGACTAGTACGGTGCTATGTATGAGTTAACAAGGGAGTGCGACTATCGAAATCTTTAATTGTGGTAGAAACTGGCGTCAATGTCGTGATCAAATAGTTAATGTTTTTTTTTAACATGAATTTTCATTAATTTTTGCTGAGTAAAAAATCAATCAGCAATGAATCAACATGGAAAAATAGGCAAAATACAGATACTGCTCTGGAAAATCTATACATAACTGTGTACAGATCCGACACGAGTGGATTGGTTTCACTGCGGAAATAAAGAAAAGAGCCAAAGCTACGAGATCTGATGACATTTCTATCGAAAGTCAAGGCAATATGGACAATTCTCTCAAGAGTGAAAAGGAAATCAGATCCCCAAATCTAAACCGCAAAAACCTTGATGAGATCTGGAGTTTCTAATTAACTTAAACTTAGTTTCACCATACTTTTTGTTATATTTTAGAGAATAGGAATGTTCAAACATGGAAAATTATTTTCTTGCTTTCTAATATAGAAAAACATTACGTGAATGGTGGTGGCATCAAGTCAAGAATTCAATACTTTAACGTGACTTAGGTTTGCTCAGGCTATTCATTTACAACGATATACTTAGAGTCGGTGGATGCTTTTTATAAGATTTTCCAGCGAAGTACTCCACCAAACGATAGTCTCGCATCTGTATCTTCATAGAAGCTTTAAAAAGCCTTACAAAGACATAGGGCCTAAATTTTCTCTGCCTACAGTGACTTGGCCGCTAGCTCTCAACGCCGAGGCTCTGGGTCTAGATTCTCATATAGCTTTAGAGTATATTCTAATGCTCATCAATATCCAGACCCTCGGTGTCCCCATCCGTTACGTATCGATACCAGTATGGATCTCCGCCTTGAGTGGACTTGTGTTTATCCCGATTCTCTGCATCGTCACTGAGCGTTGGGCGAAGTCAAAGACCTCCAAGGCCAAGATCCTTGTTCTCACAGCTTGTTTTGTGTAAGCAGGTTCCGCCCCTGTGTTCACCGCTAATGCACTAAAGATATACTGTTCTTATAAAAACATTCATTACGTTTGACAATAAGCAATAGCACCACCGGTACAAGCCTGGATTTCTTTGCCGAGGAATTCCTCAATTCCACTGCTTCAATAGGAGGTTTTACACAGAACCTTAGCCAGTATTCCTCGACGACTCACTTTGATGTTACTCAGCCCTCACCGACGATACTTTCAAACAACCTGGGAAATCACATTTCCACTTATGCTTACCTTGCTATGGTCGGCTACGTACAGATAACTGCCGTGTCCCGACTTTGCTGGATGTTTCCTCTAGACTTTTGTTCTTCAGTGTACTGCTCCTGAGTATCAGTCGAAAGTTCTTGTCAAATTGATTTTGATATCTTCTGTCGGTAAGTTAGTCAATAATTTCCATTTCTCCTGCTGATTATTATAGTTTTTGTTTAACTTCGGGTCCGTATCTCAAAATATACTGTGCAAAAGAATTAGGTATTTTTATTATACAGTTATTTTCATTATTTGCTCACGTTTTTGTCTCAACCGACGTATCAAAGCAATTTAAAAATATTTTAGTCGGAAAATAATGAATTGTAATTCATATATAAAAGCAAAAGAACCTCTTTAACCAAATCAATTTGGTATATCTCTCATATTATATAGTGTTTTTAACATTACAATGCATACATGAAGGCCTCTCAGCAATAAACAACAAATCATTTAGCGTGTGTGTGTGTGTGGGGGGGGGTCCTCATTTAAAATTTACCATTTTAAGAAATCTCTTTTTTAAATTCATTAACACACCCCTTGACAAATACAGAAAAAAATTGATGGATTAGAAAAATTTCGAATTTACCTACGATAAATAAATTGCACTTTCTGAAAGCAAACAATATAATTATATTACATGTATATCTTATTATATATTTGTCAACTGGTGAAATTATGATCGGCTTCTCCGCCACAACTACTCAAGGTACAAACTTGAAAATTGGTGCCTTGGAACTTTCTGAATGTTTTAGGCTAGTTCGTTTATTTTTCACGAGAACGCATAAGGCATTAATTAGATTATAGAAATTAAAATTATTTCGTCGATTAAGCAGCCATTGCTGTTTTTGATCTGAGTTAGCTAATCATAAGTGAAGGCGGGATATGTTCAAATAGGAGCGGGGCTCTGCCGGGGTTATAATATTTCGATAGTTTAGATTTCTTGGCTTTACTACAACCATAATTATTGTTTTCTTAAACCCATTCAATGCCAACTCTATCACTTATAGAACTATATAATATATTTTTTCTTTCCGTTCGACATGTTCACGTGCAGGGCTCTACTGAATTCCAGATCTATCGAATGGGGATCTTTCGGGATTTAAAAACATTCGAGCGCAGTTTAAATTATATCTGGATCTACCTCGACTATCATCGAAAAGGGGATAAACATAGATCTAAAAGACATTTCAAATATCTAGATCTAAACATTTACTGCTCATAGATCTACACATAATTTTTTTTAAATTCTTTATGTTCAACATATTCACGTGCGGGGCTCCTCCCAGGTTATAATACTGAATTCTAGATTATTTTATCGAATGGGGATCTCTCGGGGTTTAAAAACATTCGAACCCAATTTAAATTCTATATGGACATACGTCGACTATCATCGAAAAAGAGGGTAAAATGGGTCTAAAAGAAATGTTCTCTACAAAGAAATCCTGTAAATATCCTAGCGTGAGTTGTCAATACTATTGATATGCCCTTTAAGTGGGGCACCCATTTGTATCACATTTTAATTTGTTTTTTTTTTTTGTTTTTTTTTTGGCTTTAAACGTATGTCTCTAAAACTATGCTTTACCATTTTAGTTGCGCACAATGTCCCAAAACCCAAGCTTTATATATATCTATTAGTATAACTTTTAAAAAACATTTTATTTCAGTACAGTGTCCCGAAACCTGAGCGAAGCCGGGCATCCCAGCTAGTTTTATTAATGAATCCATGTATTTTTACTGTTCAAACAAGGACTAACAAATTCTTCTTTCGGCTGCCTGTTTGAAAAAATAATATAGTAGTTTTCTTAGAAACAGTTCAAAACTAGTCCCACTGCCCGAATTTTAACTTTTGACATCTTTATTGTTAAAAATACGATGATAAAACTAGTACAACCATATGATCAAAGAACTGTCTCGTTCGTGAAGAAAATGTTTTTAAAAAAGGGTCAATAATTTTTAAATACATTTATTGTAATGTTAGTTTGTTTGGTTTTTAATTGCTTTTATTTTTTTTTTGAAAATAATTGATACAATCAACATACATGGACAAAGCTTGCACACTTGTATAACATCAGGAAAATGGCGGAACTTTTTGGAATTTTGTATTAAATTTTAGATAAATAGTTGATGTGATCAAAACTTAAAACTATTGACATTGTCTTAAACAATAGACAGGTTAAACAATAAAGTCAATTCAAACAATAATTGTTCAATGGACAGCTGTATTTTGTATTATTTATAAATCAGAGACTTCAATGGCAAATCCATGAGGAAGAGTTTATACCTGTCCCACATGCATCCCTTTACATATGGAATAATTAGGATTTCGCAAAAAAAAAAAAAACGAAACTCTCCCACTTAATGTCTCCTATGTTCCCATGGGAAATCCTTTTTGACGACGAGTCCCCAGACTAATCTCTGACAAATGTACGTGTTTCCAGAGATAGAGAGAAAGAGTGTGTGTGTTGTGATACTATAACGCATGGCATATCTGATCAAAACCAGTGGGGGATGTCCGATCATGGGATCGAACCGAGTTTGAGTCCAACTTCTGAGTCTCCAACTTCATAGATTTGTTGCATGAGGTGCTGTTGTATAAAGGAAGTTTGAACATAGCCACCAGTAAGTTCCAAACGTTGGAAATCTTGCTGCAATTTTTTGACATTGTAAGAACTAATAATCTTCATTCACATTACTTACAAATCATAAATGTATAGTAGGCAGGTATAAGTTACTGGAAATATTTATACCGTGTATCAAAAATAGATGTAAATAGGGCATCCTTTTCGATAGATTAGAACAATAGGACAATCGTGTAAAACCATACATTTTGTATAATACACACCGTAGCTCTATTTTTAAATATTAAAAAATTAATATATGTAGTCGCCACGTTATCTTTCTTTTGAGTGATAGCTTGAACCTTTTTTCTAACTCAACAGACGGTTGAAAAAGATAACCTTGCTTGAGGTTCTTACAAGCATTTGATTCATTTTTACGATAACGAATCGAACAAATTGTTTATACAGAAGTTCGGCAGATGCAGGCGATTATTGCTGTTTTTTTACTTTTATTCCTTTAAGATAATTGATAAACTATAGGATGAATTTTCCCAAATGCCAGTTTACAAATTCTTTTGCAAAGGAGGAAAATATAATCCACTGGAAATGACAACAGACCATGGCTATAAATGTACAAGAAGTACATCCGACTCTAGATTAAGACATTTGGTACCATGAGCGCTGTTGTTTGTTTCGGTACCATCTTCGTTGGTAAAGGAATTTGTTGTCTTCAAAAAAGCATTTTCAACTGAAATAAATCTGTCTTATGGTTTTAATCACTACATGTGTATTATTTGCATTATCCAATAGCTTGGTGTATTAAAGATTAGCTTAAATAGTTATGCAGGATTATTACAATTTATTGAAATAGTTGTGTCGTTCAGTTAGGGCTATTAATCCACTTAGTACTCACACACCAAATAAAACATACATTTATAAGAATCTTCAAATAAGTCACAAATACCTACAAAGTTATGTATGAAGCAAATTTAGTGGTTACTTCAGCTCTGTCGCTGTTAGTGTTAAGTAAAAGACATCCTCGATTAATATTTTTCACGTATAAGGTCAATAGCTTCGTTGGTTGAATGTAATTTAGAGACACTGTACTAGAATATCGATCAATTATACCATTAAACTTAACATTACCAAATCGTACTGAATTTATTTGAATTTGTTTTAACAGCTTTTCAAACACGTGCGTTCGTTTGATCGGATTAAAATCAACTAATTATCGTACGCGTATACTTTTTGATCAAAAGGTGTAAAACAAAATATGCTTAAAAATTAATTGTGGTTTTTAGTTATTCAGATCTATATGAAAGTAATTTGAAGTTACTGACGCGTTGATATTTGCACTAAAAAATAAATTGGATGTCATTGTTGTGAAACGATCAAAATAGTTGGCTAATCCTTACAGAAATTAGATAAAGTTGATTCAAAACTTCTAAATGTACAATGTAGCCTAATGGCAAGTCTTCCCAATGGCTCCTTACTCGTATATCAGATAGGCCTAATATTTAATGACGCTCATAAACTCAATCCTTACGCACACGCACGAGTGATGCTAGAATCCTATGGCTGCTTACCTGTGGCACTTAATCTCAACATTAACTGGCAGAATGTTCTGTCTTCTCCTCCCAGCACGAAATATAATGTGATAGATAGTTTTGTCGAGTATCAGAAGGTTCCTACAGTTCCAATATTCAGCACATGAATTCAGATGGAGCTTTCTGCGGGGTCCGACAGAATATTGTATCCTTGGTTTTCCAGGCGGATACTGCACCAAAGGGTTTACAGATGTTCAAATGTCTGTGTTAGGACGAAAACAACAGAGAGTTTCTACACATTGGGAAATCTTTTCTTTCTATAGCTCTTAGCGGAGAGCTCTCTGGAGTAGAACAGCTCTATGAGTTGTGGTCTCATTTCACATCGTTTTCTTTGAATGAGTTAACAGGAAGGGCGAATCATTCGTTTGTAGCTTTAAAAGCCCAAGCACTTGGAATGCATATCTAAATAACCTAGCTTGTAAGTAAACAAATGTCACCTGAACTGAATTTTTTTTTAAATGTTTTTTTTTTTCTGGGGACAAAATGATGCCAGCTCGATTCATATAAAGTATCCAACCTAATCTAACACTATCAGTCGCTGATATCATCCATCTACTTTCTTGTAGGTCTGCCCTGTCTTCGCCTTGTTTCCAGCTTTGCTAATAGGATCATGTCTTTCCAAACTGTCATGTCTTTTCAGATGCCCAAAGTATTTCTTTGTTCTTTCTTTGGTGTTATTCAAAAGACAATTTGGTTTGATTTTAAGTTCTTTTAATATGTCGTCATTTTTTGTGTGCTTTCGATGGAACATTTTTCTGTAGCACTTTATTTCAAAAGAACAGTTTTTTGTATCTGTTTTTGTACTTATCCAACCTTCACATCCATATGTGGCAATGGGGAACATGCAAGATCTTATGATTTTCAGTTTTGCCCCTTTGTTGTTTCCCTTCCAGAGTTTTTCAAGTATTTTCATTTGTGCTAGGGCTGTTTATACTCATTTATTTATATCCGTTGAGCATATACCGTCTCCGTCAATTTTAGAACCTAGGTATTCAAAGTGGTCTACATGCTCCACCTTTTCTCCGTTTACATAAAAATTATTTTTCATTGATCATGTTCGCAGTTCAACAGCTTCGGAATAAAAACTGTTCACATTCATAAATATTAAAAAATAGTTAGAAAGGTAAACCAATAATATCTTATTTTCAATATCGTGTATAGTGTACCTCAAACTATGTCTGTAAGTACAACCAGTGATCGTCGACTTGCAGCGGCTGGCTCGTCAAAGCCAACTACTACCATACATGTAAATTAATGTAAAGCAAAAAAAAAGACGCTTTCACGAGTCATTTTCAATGTTGTTTCCTGGCAATATACCTATTACATCGTGTGTGTTGACCTACTTATGGCAGAATAAAGTAATTGATGTTTCCCATTTTTTCCACAGGATCTTGGGATATGTTCCAACGTCGCCATTTGTCTGGTGGCCGCCATGATGCTGTGTTGGTTTCGTGTTTGCGAGACTCTGATTGGACCTTTGATTGAGACCACTAGGAGCTCTGACGTCACCATCTGGTACGCTGACGTCTGCTTATGCCTGGCCTGCGTGCTTGCTTGTACATGTATTTTGAACGTGCAATAACGTTTCCTTTCTGACTGTACATCTTCTCTTTCAAAGTTAGTATAAAGTGCACCCACGCGATGTTGATTTATAGAGGAAAATATTATTTAATTTATTACAGGCTTTTTTAAATTAAAAAATGATTAAGCATCAAGAACACTATCGCCCTGAGCTTGATTTGTAGAGGAAAAATAATTTAATTCATTGCAGGATTATTTTTAATTCCAAAAATAAATAAGCACCAAGAACACTATTGCCTCAAGGAATTTGTTCAGGGAGTGGCTCAGGCCAACAATTTTTTTCTACTTTGAACTAAACGTAATTTAAGTAAGGATATTTAAAAGTCCTTTATTCTCGTGTGCCTTTTTTGCAAATTGTATTTTTAATAAACTTCTACCACAATAGTGCTCTAACGTTTATCACTGTTACGTTCATTTGTAATGTTTGTTTATTCATTGTATAGTTTTCCCAAGTTTATTTTAAATTGGTTGATTTTCGAATACTTCTGTCTTGAATCAATATGAGTTCAATGTTTTTAAATATTACCAATTTTGTGATTTAATCTTCCAGGACGATTTAGAATCATCCAATTCATAATTATTATCATATAATAAGAACATTAAACAAACAAAAGACGGGATATATCAAACCACGTTTTATCTTTTAATGATGTACAAAATTAAGTGATAAAACTAGAATCACCTGCAATTTCTTTATTCAATGAAATTTGCGATAATATAAATGCTATTAGTAACCATATTTACCACAAAATGCGAATACATGTATTTGTAAAACCATACACATTCGGAATGCTTATTTCAACAAGGAAAACAATTAAGTACATTATTTTAAACATGAAAATTATATGCACGACGAAAAAAATCGATTATTAAACATTTTTATGAAATATAAGCATAAATCATGAATAATCCATTTGGAAAATAAATTATGAATTTTCCCTTTGCGTAAACCCACAATGGGCGATATGGCGATGCGTGAGGGCATGTAAAAAGTGCACCTCTTTGGCTATGTTTTCACATTGCATTTACAGTAAATGTGTATGGAGGCGGTTCATTTCTGGATCAATCCCAAAAGTCCGTCTTTTTTTTCTTTACTAATTTGTTCGTATTATTTTCTCTTTCTTTCAAATCCTCTGGTTTGTTCTCCAAATGTTTTTTTTTTATAATTTGTATTTTACTTCTAAAGATTTTAAAATAACTTCTCAATGCAACAAACAACGTTATACATATTGGGACATATATAGCCACTTATTTTTAAAAGGCAGACCAGTGGCAAAAAATAGGACAAACGTATGGTAAAATATACATTCAAAGAAGAAAAAAAAAGAGTAGCATGTACTGCATACTTTATCACCATTAAAAGAAACCACTTGAAATCTTCAAGTAGAATGAATTGACATTGGGTTTTATAAAAAAAAAAAAATAGAACGGAAGGAGGACATGCGAAAATCGTATCTGTGTGGGGTGTTGTCACATTTTTCTGATTGTTCTTGACAACAAATCACATAATATTGTTACCGCTTCCATTGCCTACAATATGCACTATTAGTAATGTGTTATTGTACACAAACACACACACACACACACACAAATTGTGACTTTTGTGGTAAAAGCACCAAAATACACCCTAAATCAGGAGCATTCAAAACAAATTGAGATTATGTGAATGTGGATTGCTATTCAACGAAATAATATGTCCTTTTCTTATGGCAAAAAAATCTTCGTAAAGCACAGCAAAAAACACATGCTGACGGTTTCGCTCGGTTTATGCTTTTTGTCTTGAAACTTGAGCACTTTTTATCGTATTCTTTAAAGCAGTCAAGAGCGTTAGTACGCTGCATACGTTACGGGCAAGCAATATTTTTGCTAACGCAGTACATCGGAGCGGGAAATAACAACGAGGGCCGTTATGCCTAATAGAAAACGTTCCAACTCAAGCTGGAATCAATATCATATAAGCCGCTGTTATCAGTGGCAATTCTTAGATAAAGAAAGCAAAAAGAAACCAACTCTCTTGTCAAGATGCCATGCGTTCCGTATAATGTTACCCCTCGTGGCCATGTCATTATTGATAACGGCAAAATAGTTTTTCGGAACCTTTTGAACTCTTGACCAAACGGGGTGAATGCCACGTAAAAAGAGTCAATTCATCAGAGTTATTGTTATATAAAAACACTTCTCTATGTTCAAACACCACATCTCAGGAAACGTTTTACTGTCTTGATTGGTGCTAGACCATAACTCTATAGAACCAAAATGAGGTATGTGTGCGTAGAAGTCGTACTGGTAGTGTGCAGTCTTCTTTCACGGACCCACGCCGTCGCCAACGAAACACGAAAAGCAGGTTAGTTGATGTAGATTATTCGGGCAATTAAATAACATTTTAATTTGAAGAAATTTTTATGATTGTTTTGTGTGTGCTTGTGTATATTCAAATAAACATCACTCATTTTTTCTCATATTATGAATAATCACCTTAATATTTTCTCCTCTTTTTCAATCTTTTATAACATCTCTCTCCCTCTCTCTCTCTCTCTCTCTCTCTCTCTCTCTCTCTTTCTCTTTCTCTCTCTCTCTCTCTCTCTCTATCTCTCTCTCTCTCTCTCTCTCTCTCTCTCTCTCTCTCTCTCTCTCTCTCTCTCTCTCTCTCTCTCTCTCTCTTTCTCTGTGTTTACTCTCTTCAACTGTGACATTTTGCGAGACAAAAAGCCAGTTGTGTCAAACCCATTGATTCGTAAGAAATTAAACCCCAGCCTCTTTTTTTCTTTACAATCATCATTATTCTTCACAGAACTACTAGCTTTTGTCTTCTCCAAGATTTAGCTTTCGACTGTTCTGTTTATTTTTCTGGTCTGTTACAAATGTAATGATATGTCAAAAGAAGCTGTAACCTGTGCTTAAATGTAAGCTAACATGGTATTTACCATTATTGGTTTTCTGGAGATAGCTTCTTTTACTGCACCGCCTCGGATGGGCTAGCTACTGGTTTAGAATAATAATAGTTATGGTTATATTTTTATAAAGCCTTGATATTTCTGTAATAGTGTACATGTTTTTTAAGTAATGATATTATATTATTTTTATATTAACGACAGTGTTTGTGTTTTCCAATATGATTTTCATGTATCTTCATAGCCGGAACGATTCAGCAATCAACTCCTGGCCAAAATGGGTCTATTGCCAACACCGGGAAAGGCAACCAAACATTGCCAGCAGGTGTGTCCGATAGCTCAGTTAAAATATATCACTTTGATGGAACAGCGAGATAAAATAATTATATGGATAAACAAGAGTTGTGACATTGGAAAGGATAGGGCTATGTCGTCTTATGAGTGTGATGTGTTTCTGTCTGTCTGTTTGCCCGCCTGTTTTCATTTCATTCTATATATCTTTCTCGTTTTTTCTCTTAATTGCATTACCTTTTGTATTAATTCGCTAAATCATCTGATTGTAAGTCATCATTTTATCCAAGAAAGAAACTTTACAGGAGTCTATCTATCTATCTATCTATCTATCTATCTATCTATCTATCTATCTATCTATCTATCTATCTATCTATCTATCTATCTATCTATCTATCTGTCTATCTATCTATCTATCTATCTATCTATCTATCTATCT
>RQTK01000288.1:0-18855 GCA_003991915.1 Elysia chlorotica
AAACCTTAGGTAGCAGGATATGTAGCGGAGGTTGCATTCATTATAAAGTTGTGGCAATTTATGCTTAATTTTTCTGGTGTTTTTCAGGTCTTCAAGAGGACTTTGAAGCATGGCTGGAGTTGTCTGCACTCAACCTGAAGAGAGCCATCGAGGGTCGGAAGGTCACGGCTAAAGGCTGCGAGTCGACCTGCAAGAACCAGTGCAGCTGCAAGACCAAGACAGACGGTGGCGATGGGGACGAGGCTGCCGAGGCGTGCAGTAGTGACGAAGACAGCGATATAGGGGAGGAGGTATCTACAACTTTTGACTAAACGATGGAGAGGGCAGCTCATGGCAAATGTGATAGTGATGAATATTCACATAGCTGATGTCTAAATGCCTTACTGCACATGTGGCAATGAAAAAGACGGCAAACACAAAATATCGATGTATTAAGATGTGTGGAGTAGGGGGCAATAAGACAATGACTGCTGTGCTGGTAAAGGTTGCATTGATAAACAAGTCAGTTAAAATCTCGACGTATAGGGTCCTCCTGGGGAACCTAGGAGACGTTGAATCGGAGAGAGGGAGAGAACTCTCTCCCTGGCTCTATAGAGAAGAAAGTCAGTTAAAAGGTTTGTTAAGCACGTTGCGGTGGTAGCATATGCAGTGGCAATTAAGTCTGCAATCTGATCTAAAACTTTATAATTGATGTCATTATTTCATACAATGTTTTACTCTTTGACCACACTACATGATGTTTAAACCTAAGATGAAAACAATGGCGCTGGTAATGGAGGGTTTATTTCTCTATTTTATCAGTTTGTGTCTGACGAGGATGACGGGGAAGAGGAGAGCACCCCAGGTCAGGGCGGGGCTGATGTCATGGATCTCGAAGATCTGGGCAAAGTGATGCACCAGGCAGTCGTACGTATCAAGCTATTTTCTTGTATTTGTTTATTGCAAAAAATAAAAAGGCTGTTTATCAGTTTGACTGAATTCTTTTTTTTAGATGATTTTATGAGGTGAACCACGAATTTCAATAATGTTATTTGATTTGAATGTTTTGATGCCTTTGCTGTTTAAGTGACTCTCAGGTTTATCATTGGGTGGTCGGCTTTCAGATTATATAGTGTTAACCCAGTGTTCCTTTTTGGAACATTTTAGACAAAACACAATAATGTGATGTGAAGACTAAATTCACTTAAGCTATGAGCTTTGGTACATTTTTATTCCTGGTTAGAATCTTTAAAACACCATAGAGCATCAGTTTGCGATTATTTCTGAATGTATAGTGTGTGTCCATACCTGTTGTGGATTAATGGCGAATACTGCCCTTTTTGCTTGTCAAGGGTTGGGCAATGTAAAAAAAAAAATACAAGGATTTTAATTGCAAAGTACAAACAGTGTCAACAGCTGTGGCTGCTGTGTATATTTGATTTTCTATTGCTTTCAGCAAGCCAAGCGTCAGAATGGGGTCCATGGATCGGGGGACGGCCCCAGAGAGATGATCACTCCGCTACTGAGAGAGTCTCTCGAGAAACAGGGCTACAAGCTGATTGGCTCCCACTCCGGGGTGAAGCTCTGCCGGTGGACAAAGGTGCCGTAGCTTATTGTGAATATCCATGGTACAAATCTAGTTCTAGTCTGATTCAGTTAAGTAGAAGTACAATATTTGCTCAATAGTATCTAGAAACTAAGAGGTGAGCTAATTAAAGAGAGGTTTTACTCTCTGAATATAATACGATATCTAGCTCGGCAGTCAGTTCCTACATGTATACTACTCTATTAAGCCAATATTGTGTTTGTTTTATCTATAAAATCCCAATTGGATATTCATCATAACCACCCAAAGTTTAGAAAATAATGAGCAGACTTAGAAAAAAACACCCAAGAACAAAAGTGGTGTTGTTAAGAGACAAGTAGTTCATATTGATATTGCACAAACAAACAGGGAGTTAGTCTGAAAAAAGTCCTAACTGAAGAATACTTTTTAAAATAAAAAACACTTACGTTGGAGCATCACAAGTTAACTTTCTTTCGCTGGATCCGCAGTCTATGCTGAGAGGCCGGGGCGGGTGCTACAAGCACACGTTCTACGGTATCGAGAGCCACCGGTGTATGGAGACCACGCCCAGCCTGGCCTGTGCCAACAAGTGTGTCTTCTGCTGGCGGTGAGTTGTGTGAGTCGCAGGGCTTCCACTGTCAGACTTAGACCTACATACGTCTTGTCGTCTTGGCCAAATCCATTCTCAATAAATTTTAATTCAAGTTGTGTAGTTTCCAATAACAGCATATTGAGTTTTTAGCCCTTCATTTTGAAGATTCTTAGAATTGCAATGCTTTTTAGAAGCTGTTGATAGTAAAAATCATTTTCAGATAATATTATTATTCAACTGATTAAGGGCTTTAGCATTTTTTTGCCTTAATTCATTTATTCATACATTAATTTATTAATGATATATAATAAAATTATTTTAGAATGAATTTATTAGTCAATTGTTAAAAGGCTTTGAAATTTTTGTCTTTAAGTTATATATACATAAGTTTATCAGAGTGGAACAATAGAGTAAAAAAATTGACAATAGGATAATTGCATGTACCTCCCCAAATGGAGTCACCCACAATGGATCAAGGCCTAATCCTAGCCAACCAAATTCACCTCTTAGCACTCGCTGTAGGTTTTGTTGACATGTATCTGCGCAATATATGAAACCAACTCCCAGTGAATGTTGTTCTTGTCTCATTGTACAGTCATCACACCAACCCTGTTGGCACCGAGTGGAAGTGGACGATGGACGAACCGCAAGCCATATTTGACGGAGCCTTGAACAACCACACAAAATTGATCAAACAGTTTAAGGGTGATTACATATGAGTGTTTTATAAAAAGTTCCAAGTAGGCCTATACACTCTCTAACATTTTCCCTGCCCCAGTAATGTTATATATATTTTATGTTTTACATATTTATATATATTTAAAAAAAATTTTTTTTCCATATCGGAATGTATTGTTTTAGCTATCCTAGACTCGATCATGATGTAAAATGGCACAGCCTAAGTTTATTTCATGTTTAGTATATTATCGCTGAGTAACCAAATGATTCTCTGTAAGTCTTTCGCGCTTAAACCCACATAATCAAAATTAGTGAAGAGACAAAAATTGTGTCATTTAATTCATGCATGTATACTGTCGTTCAGTTTTTATCAATTTTTATGTCAATCTAACCAAACATTTTACTTTTTTATTTTTCCTATTTGCTTTTACACATTTAAAAATCTATAATTACAAACCCTATTTATGCAATGTATATAAACAGCAATTGATTTATTAACAATTTTTAGGTATTATTAGTAATACATTTTTTTAATGTCCTTTCATAATATTTTATATGCAACTGTATTTAATATATACGATCTACTTTTAATGTAAATGGACAAAAGTAATTGTTCTTATCTTATCTTATATCAATCAAACTTTTTTCTTTTTCCACCATACAAAGGCGTGCCTGGCGTGAAGGCGGACCGCTTCGCCGAGGCGATGACCCCCCAGCACTGCGCGCTGTCCCTGGTCGGGGAGCCCATCATGTACCCCCAGATCAACGAGTTTGTCCGACTCCTCCACGCCCGGCACATCTCGAGCTTCCTCGTCACCAACGCTCAGTTCCCTCAGGAAATCAGGTGCGCTTTTCTCATACTGGCGGTGTTCCTCTATATGTCCCTCTAGGATTTTTTATTTTTTTATTGCATGACAATTGACATGTACAGATAAATTTCATGTATAGGTTTTGTTAAGGTTACTTAGTGTGTAACACTTAGTGTGTAACAGTGTGTAAAGCGCTGTGAGATTTTTATTTTTAAATTGGAAAGTGTTTTATGAATATAATTTGTTATGTATTATATTATGTTTTTTCATACTTTAAATTCAATAGCCATTATATGAAGTTCAGTTTCATTAGGTTTACTTTGTTTCTGAGCTGTGAAATGTGTGAGATAGAACACTCTTCTCTAAGATCTATGATTGGCCCATCATTGGTAGATTAGCTAAGATCTGTAAGTGGTCCACCGCTAATAGATTAATTCAAGGCATTCATAGAACACTCTTCTCTAAAAACTGTAACTGGCCCAATTAGAAGATTAGTTCAATGTCATTATTATTAGTCTGTGTTCTGCCGAGGGGCATTTTATGGAATGAGGGGGGGGGGGGGGGGGGGGGGGGAGGAGGCAGCCTTTCATTGAATAGGCTAGTCTTGATCCAAATAATGTAAAAACCAAAACAACGGGGAACATTTTTAAAACTAATTAACTAATTTTGCATAGTGCAATGTTAAAAAGTTAATGTGTTTTTCTATCCATGCAGAGACTTGTTGCCTGTGACTCAACTCTATGTAAGTGTCGATGCAGCCACTAAAGAGAGCCTGAAAAAAATAGACAGGTAAAAAAAAAAAGCAGCAAAGAACCTTTTCCTCTATTCAGTAAAAACTGTGTATGTCATTTTAATGCACAGTAATGCCATTTTAAATGTAAAGTGGTAAAGGGTAATGAAAAGGTGAAAAGAAAATGTGGCAATTTCTCAGTGAACAGACAATATAGATTCTTCCATAGTCAGTTTATATAATATTGTTTATGCTACTTGCAAAGATGACAAAATGGCGGCCAAATTTTTGATCGATCAAATCAGGATTTGAGGGTTTAGAAAGATAATGATAAACTTGAAAGCTATTGATTATATTAACCCTCGTTATTCTGACTCTCAACCTGGAATTTACTTCTACGATTATCCTGCAAATGAAAATCTGATAACATGTTTTCATCCCATTCTTTGAAATGGCCAGACCTCTGTTCAAGGACTTTTGGCAACGATTCATCGACAGTCTGACAGCGCTGAGAGACAAAGGGCAGAGAACTGTGTACAGACTGACACTAGTCAAAGCTTTTAACACAGAAGAGCTGGACAACTATGCAAAGCTTGTCTCCCTTGGCAACCCAGACTTCATTGAGGTCAAGGTGAGGACCACTACTCTCTCCGCTGTAACGGAGCACTGTGGTGTAATAAATATTCAGTATTGTCTCAAGTCTCTTAAATGGCTTATGGATTTTAATTGTTTTAATGTTCATAATGTGAAGAAAGTACATAATGAAAAGAAAGAAAGGCACAAGATATTAAAAAAACGAACAAATTCACATAGGTTACAACAGTAAATGAAAACCAGTCAGAAGTCTGATGGCTTACTATAATTTACAAAGCAGACAAGTTCAATATTGTTAACATTTTTACATTTGTACAGGGAGTTAGGTATTGTGGAGAGAGCATTGTTGATTACAATAGCATATTTGTACAGGGAGTTACGTATGGTTACAAATTAACATTTTTACATTTGTACAGGGAGTTACGTATGGTTACAAATTAACATTTTTACCATGCAGAATGTTCCATGGCACGAGGAGGTCGTGAACTTTGTCAAGGAGCTCGAGGCTCGGCTTCCCGACTACGAACTCGCCTCGGAGCATGAGCACTCGAACTGCTTGCTTCTGGCGCACAACAAGGTGAGACACGGCACACACACACACACACTCACACACACACACACACACACTGTCAGCTGAAGGAAAATTCTTAAGCTGTGTGACATTTAGGGGAAGGAGGGGGGGGGGCTGCAACCAAGGAAGAGTTTTGTATGGCTTATATTCTTTCATAGTTAAAATTAGTACAGGTTGCAGTAAAGTTATATTCTTTACTTTTAGTGTTATATAAAACAAAGTTAAAGGATATTTTAGAAAATACAATGCCCAACAATACAGTCTCCAATGTTTTTGGGACAATCAATTTCTTGTTTCTTTGACATTACTTCTGTCCATTATATTTTTTTTCTATGTATTTGTTACCTGCTTTGTAATCTGAAACCAACATTTATCACAAAAAGCTCCAAGATTCATTAGATCTTGTTGGCTTCTGTAACTTTGATTTGAAACTGTGGATGATCAATTTAATGACATAGACTTAACCATGTTTATAGACTAAACAATCTTTTATACAGATATGAAAGAGGAAGAAAAATGTTGCGTATTGAAGAGTGATTTCCATTCCCAGAGTAAGGGACACAATGTTGTTCTTTTCCCCCTCTTATCAACCCATAAAGCATAGATGGGGATGATCTTCAAAATTTATCTTAAAGTGTAAAGACCTGTTACATGATTGAAAAGTAAGTTAGAAATGTTTGCCTGTACAATGATTTTGTTTTACCTTTTCTTTGATTTCTCGGATCAGTTCAAACGTGACGGTGCCTGAACAATAATTTTGTTTTACTTTTCTTTGATTTCTCGGATCAGTTCAAACGCGACGGCCAGTGGTGGACATGGATTGATTACCCGAAGTTCCACGAGCTGTGGCGTAAATATGACGCAAGTGGAGGCCAGCAAACTTTTTCTTCCTCTGACTACATGGCCCCCACCCCACACTGGGCTGTGTTTGGTGCTGCCGAGCAAGGCTTTGATCCTGCGGAGACGAGATTCTACAGAAACAAGAAGGCCTAACTGCCATTCACGGGTCCAATAATCATAAATTGTGCAGCGCCTCCCTCCAAAAATAAAGTAATGAATAAAAAAATGGAAGCATTTCATGCATATCCAAGTTCCTAAACCAAGATGAGATTGTGTAGAACCATAAAGTAGCGAGAGGCTGTCAACTTGATGAATAATACCGGCTTTATAGATTCCGTGTAATGGGTCAAGTTTGGTTTATTACCTTATGTTCTATCCCTTAACCTTTTCGCATCACCCCTTACACTCGTGTGCGCATTGATATGATCTTGTATTGATCTGCACACCTTCCATTTAACAAAAATTAAAAATATTAAGTTTTTATGTTTACAAATGTTTGAAAATTCCCCAAAATAGTACACACACAAAGAATGGGCCTTGAATCATGTGATTTGCAAAGGTCAAGTTTTTCAAAGAATCCTTATTGTATTTGTAGTGACTAAGAGTTAGGTTTTATAATTAGATTTGCCCATGGGGCCTCTCACTAAAAAAAAAATCCAACTAAAACAGGAAGTCTTTTAGTTGTCTTGAATAGTATTTATAAACTTTTGGCTTTATTCTGAAAGCAGTGGTTCTATTTTTAATCATAATTACTGGAGATATCTAGAATGTTGTTTCTGCACAAGTTTAAATGAAAGGCATTTATAATTAATAAAAAAAAAAAATCCACATCTTAAATATTCTTGTCATGCATGCATAATACTTGACTATAGGCACCTTTGTCAAAACCCTCATCCACAGTGTTTAATTAAGGCTCATAACTTAATACGTTTCATGCTTTGCGCTCATCCACTATCTCTTATTCACTGTTTGTTTGGGATTTTGGACAGCGTTTTCATTTTCCCCGGGAAGTGTAAAACGAGTAAATCTGTTTTTGGCGTTGCCAGATTGTACTTGATTTACTATTTGTCTCAACATTAAAGTCCAAGTACATCAGTTTTTAATACTTTTTCCAGGCTTTCTCTTGGGTTGAAAGGCTTTACTATTGCACTTCCACCAACCCAGGAGTGGCAGAGGGCCTTTGATCTCTGGCTAACCCTTAAGATTGCCAAACAGGCCAGTTTAATTATCGTAACACCACAGAATGAGCCATGGGTGGTGCTGATCAGCCCTGTGATACCTATAGGGTTAAAAAGCAAAGACTTGAAATGGTCCCAGTTGTTATTGTTCAAGATTTGCAATTTAGTTCGTTTTTAAGGTTGATGCTGTCAAGCAGAGCATTGTTATTGTTTTTTTTGTGTGTGAGAATCTTGTGTAACTTGTCAGGGTTTTATTGTTGTTGTTTAATTCAGTAGCAGCTTCACAGAGAAGAGGTGTTATGATGTTTGCTGCATTTGTTTGTTTTAATGTGAAATATATCAAGCTTGTTGGCCATGGATTTGTTGGCTGTTACATGAATGTATATTAGATGTTGATTCTGAGGTTCGTTAAATATATGAATTCATGCGGTCCAGGGATGTGAAAATGGGGAAAAAATAAAAATTGAAATATTCCTTGTTGTTTTCCTTTAATTGTTGATTACTTGTATTACATGCTGTTCATTTGTTATTTATTTCCATAGGAAGAAGAAAAAAAAGATTAAGCATAGTCACAAATACACACACAATTGAAAAAAGTCTTCTTTTATTAGGAATATTTATTCAAGAGCTTATTGAACAACAAATAAATAGGCTTTGATTTGTATCCATTTTCATTGTGGCATACACAAACTATTAAGCTAAACATGAGTGACAAATATTACAACTTAAAATGTGGATATTCGTTTATTCAATTTAGTGATAGCCTCATTTCACAACTTTTGCGAAGGCTAGAGGATTGAAGTTGACTTTTAATTTAAAAAAAACAAAACAGGATTTGAAGATTTAGTTAGCAGCATTGCTTTTAATTTCTGAAACTAATGGAAGAGGAAAAAAAGGCAGGGACAATTACATGTAATAGGGCTTTAATTTTGAACTCATTTTCAGATTCTATGTGGCTTGAGCTATATCTAATGCATTGAAAAATAAGAATAAGAAAAAAAATGGTAATCCTTTCTTGGTGGACAATGGCAGCTTTTCATAACTCTCAAGTCCTTATTGCCAAAATGGCTGTGACCTTCCCCTGTGATATGTTTTGGGTATAATATTGTAGCGTTCCCGAGGGATACTTCAACATTTTAAATAAGTACTACATTATTTGTAGAAAAAACATTTTTTGGCTCTTAAAATATATCATTGAAATAATTTATATTAATCCAAATAAGAGGTTAAATTAGAAAAGCAAATCATACTTTATATGTAAAATAATAGAGAGATCTCAATTCACTTTGAATGCAATACTGATACATAGAATAAATAATTTACACACATTGGTGAGCATTAAAAAAGCTCCACATCTATCGTGAACAAGTGGAATATCTGATGTAATTATATATAAATCTTTGAGGACTCACATCCACAGCAACTCAAAAAAGAAAATCTACCCAGTGCAACACAACTCTATGTGCTCCCTATAATATTTTAGTCAATTTTTTAAAAATCAATAAAAAATTTGAATATCATCTCCAATCTAAAAACTAAAGAAAAACAAGCATAAACCACAGAGTTGGTCATATTATAATTATAATAAATATACCCCTGTCATTATTTTAGGAGACTCTGAAACAGAAGTAAAAGACTTGCAAATAAGTGAAGACTGTGAAACCAGTACAGTGCAGTCCACTTAATTACGACATCTGATAATTCAAAAGTTCCCTTAATTGGACATAGTCCTGAATAAATCCCTTTAAATTGCTTCTTGCATATTTTGCTTCATCCGACAGTTTTCTGGTTCATATCTTTTACTTTGACATGTTTCTAACCCAAGATGACATAAATACACATTAAAAAAAAAACAAACAACGCAGGTATATGTGTCTGCATTAGACTGATATATAACATTGCAAAAATTAATAAACTGTACAGGCTAAACAAGCCAATGCATGGTGCACAAAAAACACCAATCTAGACAAACAGCCAAGCCACTTCAGCTTTGGCACTCCCTTAAAATACCTAATTATACTCATCTTCTAATTCGATATGAAAGTTCTGGCCCCCGTGTAAATGTAATGTCGAATTATCAGGTATGCACTGTATATTGTGCACCAAAATTGCGTGCCTGAATTAAAAATCAATGTTAATGGCGCAGAAACTGAATGCTTAAATACCGGTATTCCACAAAATAGGAATCCAGTGGATTTTTCCCCAAAGTTAAATAATAAGTAAAATTTTACTCTTGTGGAATGGCTGGATGGTAACGCGACTATGAAATGAGCAAACAACACATTTTGATTTGCACTGCTTTTTTGCGTTCACCCTGTTGTGTTAGTCTTAATTTGATCAATAAATAATATATTGTAATGATAAACATCTTGAGATCCAAAGGAGGCGACCCTGTTAACAGTATGTAAAAAAATAATGTGGATGTGATGGGTGCAGGCCAGCACAGACAACAGTAGACTAGATATATGAACTGTAACACAATTACATAATTATATGAACTGTAACACAAGTACATAATTATATTAACTGTAACACAAGTACACAATTATATTAACTGTAACAACACAGTGGACACTTGACAAGTCGATCTACGGGTAATGCATCTAAAAACATCAACATATTTGTGAGAAAAAATCAAGCTGTGGGTCCTTTTTTATAATAGACTAAAAAAGAATTCACAAAGGAGATCGCCTGGGAAAAGTGCAGGTCAAGTGAAAATTAAAAAGCCCACTCTGAGAACTGCATCATTTTTATAATTTTTGTAACTTCTGGCGCAGAATTTAATTTGTTTCCAAGTCAGACAGGTATGTAAATGATACAAAAATACAAAGGGTAGACTTTTTACTGAGGAAAATGGAAAGCTTTGTAAAAAATAGTCAGGAATGGTGTGTAGGAATGAGAGGCGAAAACAAACACAGCGTGATCTGATCTCAATATTGATAGAATTACTTAAAGTAACACAAAAGGCTGTAAAGTTTGATTTTCATATCGAAACACCACTTGAAAACATGTACTATATAAGTTATAATTCAGATATACCCTGAGCAAATGAAAGATGGACTAAACAAATTATAATTTTTCACCCAAGGCATGCAGCTTAGGCTGATATACAACCTCATCTTGCTCTCATCATTTAACCTTGGTTCTTTTCATTTTTTCATGAAAAATACTGTAAACTTTTTAAACCTCAACTTGAATTCATTTTAAGTACTTCCAGGGTATAATTATAGTGAGAAGAAAAAACATTCTAGCACATTGTATGCCTTCTGAACTAGAGATCTCGCATGTCAATTTCCAGTCCAAATCTAAAGTCCTAACAAACTTTACCCTTATTTGGTGTAGCAACACATTGGTAATATAATCAGAGAGATCATTTTGGCAAGTAAATTTCCAGAGAGACCTTATCACATAAAATAGATCTGTTGCATTTTTTTTTACAAAGGCAGATAAAAAAAAAACGGGAAAGGCAAAGAATTTTTAAGATCCAAAGACATACAGGAAAAAACTGGTTACAGTCATTCTTTTGTAGAATTTAAAAATAAGTTGAAGAATAAAAGTAAAAACACTGACACCAGCCTGGTGTGAGAGTTGGAATATCAAACAGTGAAATAAAACTTAGTCTTACGACATTTGTGGATAAAAATCCTGAGTAAAAGTAAATTATGTTCAAAGTGAAGAAAAAAAATCTCAGATCCAGAAGCCAAACATTGTCAAATCTAATTACAAAGATGTTAAAACCGAAGCATGAGCATCTCCCCCGCCCGACTCCCTACACATGTGGACACACACACACACTTTTTTTTCTCTCTGAAACCCCTCTCTTGGACACATTACATGTGAATCAGATATTCATAGATTCAAGTATACAAAATAAGACAAAAGTTTTGTTATTTTGAACGCAATGCTGAGATATCACACACAGTGTGGGAATGTAGTTATGGTAAAAAGGGTGGGAGGTGGGGTCCAGTTGCGCCCTTTGGCAATAAAGCAATAAAATCACAGTAAGAAGATTTCAATACTAGTATTGAAAAAATGATATGTGACATGGAGCGGCTTGATTGCAAACTCGGGTTGTAAAACAGGAGTGTGAATGGCAAGATGGAATTTGTAATTAAAAAAGAAACAAATAAATAAATAAATAAATAAACTGATAAAATTGGTGGCCTTCAGAGAGAGACCACAGATGACAAAAAGAAATAATGAGATAAACAATAACTAATAAGCTTGGGGAATGTTTAAGGGAATCGTTTTAATTGCTGGAACAGTTGAATGGACTAATGGATAACATAAATACTATTGAATGGTTGTATGCTCTGTTTTGATTTAAGCATTTTCTTCCACTAATAATATCTTGTTTTGATTGATGGTATATAAAGCGGACATATATTAAAATTAGATAATCTTGATTTTAAAATGTCTTCGATTTGGACTCAGAATAATCTTTACTTAAACTATGTTCCAGCGAAAATCAAATAACTAAATGAAGTACCGGGTACATATATAAATATATGTAATATATATTAAAAAAAAATAATTGATATATAAAATGTGATTCAGCAGCTAACATAATACATTCTAGTTACTAAGTAGTACACAAAACTAAATATTAAGAGCAAAAAAAAAACCTCCCCAAAAAATATTGATTTAAAATCATGTCACTAATCAATCAAATAAAATTGCTTGCAAAACGAAGTCATGGCTAATATCATAAAGATAACATAATTCTATTGAACTACTGTATCTGCAATGCTTGTCAACTCCTCATTGAAACACCATCCGCTCAAAGTTGTGACACATGTTCTAGTCCAACGCCTCATTGCAGCACCTTCCAGTTGAAATCATGCAGGGGTGGGATTGGCGGTTTCACCAGACTCCACTTTGAGGTGACAGGATCCTGCGCAACGCAGCACAGACAGCAGTAGGTGAAGCTCGACAAGATGTCGTGCATTTCCGCCGATGTGCGGGCCGACTTTCCCAGCAGGCGCCGGGTGAATGTGTCCAGGCTGCCCGCATGGGCGACTATCAGGATGTCACCTGCGGAGAATAAAACAGCATGAGCGACTATCAGGATGTCACCTGCGGAGAATAACAGGCAACAGCATGAGCGACTATCAGGATGTCACCTGCGGAGAATAAAACAGCATGAGGATGTCACCTGCGGAGAATAAAACAGCATGGGCGACTATCAGGATGTCACCTGCGGAGAATAAAACAGCATGAGCGACTATCAGGATGTCACCTGCGGAGAATAAAACAGCATGAGCGACTATCAGGATGTCACCTGCGGAGAATAAAACAGCATGGGCGACTATCAGGATGTCACCTGCGGAGAATAAAACAGCATGAGCGACTATCAGGATGTCACCTGCGGAGAATAAAACAGCATGAGCGACTATCAGGATGTCACCTGCGGAGAATAAAACAGCATGAGCGACTATCAGGATGTCACCTGCGGAGAATAAAACAGCATGAGCGACTATCAGGATGTCACCTGCGGAGAATAAAACAGCATGAGCGACTATCAGGATGTCACCTGTGGAGAATAAAAGGCAACAGCATGAGCGACTATCAGGATGTCACCTGTGGAGAATAAAACAGCATGAGCGACTATCAGGATGTCACCTGCGGAGAATAAAAGGCAACAGCATGAGCGACTATCAGGATGTCACCTGCGGAGAATAAAACAGCATGAGCGACTATCAGGATGTCACCTGCGGAGAATAAAAGGCAACAGCATGAGCGACTATCAGGATGTCACCTGCGGAGAATAAAAGGCAACAGCATGAGCGACTATCAGGATGTCACCTGCGGAGAATAAAACAGCATGAGCGACTATCAGGATGTCACCTGCGGAGAATAAAACAGCATGAGCGACTATCAGGATGTCACCTGCGGAGAATAAAACAGCATGAGCGACTATCAGGATGTCACCTGTGGAGAATAAAACAGCATGAGCGACTATCAGGATGTCACCTGCGGAGAATAAAACAGCATGAGCGACTATCAGGATGTCACCTGTGGAGAATAAAACAGCATGAGCGACTATCAGATCACCTGCGGAGAATAAAACAGCATGAGCGACTATCAGGATGTCACCTGCGGAGAATAAAAGGCAACAGCATGAGCGACTATCAGGATGTCACCTGTGGAGAATAAAAGGCAACAGCATGAGCGACTATCAGGATGTCACCTGCGGAGAATAAAACAGCATGAGCGACTATCAGGATGTCACCTGCGGAGAATAAAACAGCATGAGCGACTATCAGGATGTCACCTGAGGAGAATAAAAAACAAAAGCATGAGCGACTATCAGGATGTCACCTGCGGAGAATAAAACAGCATGAGCGACTATCAGGATGTCACCTGCGGAGAATAAAAGGCAACAGCATGAGCGACTATCAGGATGTCACCTGCGGAGAATAAAAGGCAACAGCATGAGCGACTATCAGGATGTCACCTGCGGAGAATAAAAGGCAACAGCATACAGCACTATCAGGATTCACCTTTCTTTAAATGATGGTAGAAGTCTTACTTTCCCGCTCCTTCCCCAATCCAACACATTCCTAGGAAATATAATATGCTTAAATCAAGAAAGCTGTTAGAGGTAAATGCTTCTGATACCATTCCATTAGAAAGTACAGCAGAAGGACAGACTGCCTATGCTATTCCATCCCTTTTACAGGTACCGTGAGTTGTCGCAACAAAATGGTGACTGAAGAAATTATTTCTTTGATCTACAAAATTGTCTGCACACCCAGTTGATGATGCTCTGAGTTTCAACCCTCAGACCTTCTTCTTGTCAAAAGGACAGTGTTTTAGCTGTATGGCGTCACATCGTTATTACCATCTCGTAGAGTTCAGATACGATAGCAGTGAGAATCTTGGCTCAAACTCACCGTCATCATCGTGTGTCTTGAGAATGTGTTCAGCTAATCGATGGCAACGGTCGTAATACTCTGGGACGGTCTCGTCTAGATTCAAATCCTTAATTCCCACAAACGGCCTGTGGATATACAAAGAAAAACAAAACAAAATTAATTTTTCAGTTGATCAGTGCTCTTCTGCCATAAGTTTTAATAAAATGTTAGTCTGTTTCTGTTTCTAGCTAAACGCACTAAATAATTTGTGCATTTAAAATAATTCAAAGTATTATTAAAATTCTTTTATTAACAAACAAAACTAGGCACCGAAAACATGGTTTACATCAATGCTTCAGCCACTCTGAGCTAATCGAGTTGGATTCAGATGCCATAAGCTTACTTGTGGTCTACATTAATGTTGAAGTTAGTATGAACTAACCCCATAAACTTACTTGTGGTCTACGTTAATGCTGAAGCCACTCTGAACTAACCCCATAAACTTACTTGTGGTCTACATTAATGCTGAATCCACTCTGAACTAACCCCATAAACTTACTTGTGGTCTACGTTAATGCTGAAGCCACTATGAACTAACCCCATAAACTTACTTGTGGTCTACGTTAATGCTGAAGTTAGTATGAACTA
Organism: Elysia chlorotica; assembly: GCA_003991915.1. Taxonomy (NCBI): domain Eukaryota; kingdom Metazoa; phylum Mollusca; class Gastropoda; family Plakobranchidae; genus Elysia; species Elysia chlorotica. Next base: position 15,044 of record RQTK01000288.1, read on the forward strand.
ACCCCATAAACTTACTTGTGGTCTACGTTAATGCTGAAGCCACTATGAACTAACCCCATAAACCTTGTGGTTACACAGGCATGGCACTTTTGTACCAGCCGTACCACTCAAAGGCTGACGGTTCAATGCAGATCTTTGCATCGTTGCCCATACCTGCAAATGTACATGCAAATCATCAGGAATCTCATTCAGCTTAGTCAGGTAATGATGGACTCACTCTAGCTACTACATTTTTGAAAAATAAGACTAGGAGGCGTCTTTCTTTCTCTCTAATTATCCTATTACAATGTTTCTATGCAGACAATAGTGTCATACAATGTTTCCATAGTACTTCACCTTTCTCGTACTGTGATGCATATAGCTTTGCTACTATTTTCTTGCTCATAAAAAACATTTATTTTTTTAACTGCTGAAGTTTATATAACTATTATAAAAAAAATGCTGCAAATTGATATTTCATTACTGGTATTTCAAGTAAAACTAAATTTTCAAATTCTATGACACTTGATTTAATTAAAATTTACTATTTCATGATAGTATTAAATATACTCAATCTTGATAGCAAGCCATAGAGATACTTCACTAAAATTGACCAGCATGTATTATAATTCAAATCTGAAAGTTACCGTCGACAACATTCTGGGCTGTTTGCACACATCTCAGAGAGGGAGAGCAGTAGACATGCTGGATGTTCACACGTTCTCTGCCTAGGGCATCACCTGATAAGCACATTACATGTGTGTGATTTTTACACGCATAAATAATAATAATAATAATAATAATAATAATAATATTATTATTATCATTATTATTAGGGCATCATCTGATAAGCAAATTACACGTGTGTGATTTTTACATGCATGTTCTGTTGACATCTTCTCTCAGCAAATGCATTTACAGAATCAACAAGAGAGTCTAGTATTGTGTCAGTGAAAATAGTAGAGTATGCATCCATAGGGGAGCAGTTGTCAGGCAAAACACCGGGTTGAATGCCTGGTGGTTTCGATGGTAGAAACCTAAAATTGCAGCTTGTCCTGTCTCCTTGAGTGGCTGGCTCCCAGTCACTGGGTTCATTCCTAGATCTAGATCTAGATCCAGGGTCTTGGTTTGAGCTTGAGGTGGCTTGAGGGCCTGGGGTTTGAGTTGTTGAGGGCCCAGGTGTTGGTTCAGGTTCAGAATCAGACGAGTCAGAACTGGACCCCTCATACTCGCTAGAATTTAGATCTAGATCTAAATCATCGTCACTGTTGTCTAACAAAGACAAAACATCTTCGGTCCTAAAACGTTTAGGTGGTCGTACATTCCGATTGGGTCTAGAGGAAGCCATAACTAACCACAGTAGATGAGTATATAGGGCCTTTCAATTCAGTTGCAGAAGATCGCAAGTGCGGATTTTAGATCTAGTTTGCTGTCTTGATAAGAGGTACTTCTCAGAGACAAAAACGGAGCCAAAAGTGCCTAAAATGTTGTAAACTTCCGTCAAAAACATCAAAAGTTGGATTGGCAACGTATTTCGTTTCAGATAAGGTGGATTGGATGTTTATTTTGATGTAAGGTTTCACTATCGGCAACCAACGGAGCCTCCGTTGATGCGATAAAAATGACTGTACCGATCAACGGAGCCTCCGTTGATGCGACTGACCTTGACCTACCAATCAACGGAGCGTCCGTTGATGCGAGTGGAAAGAGTTAAATCAGTTAACAGCAATGGTAATAATTAATAATTAATAATAATAATATTATTAATATTATTAGGGCATCACTTGATAAGCAAATTACATGTGTGTGACTTTTACACGCATAAAAACCACAAACAAACCAAGTTTCAAAATGGTTTCCATATAACTTCCTCTGCTTTAAACTACAATAATTTCATATCGCTGTAAACAGTAACATGATGTGGATTTAATGGCTACGACATATGCAATTCTGATATTTCATAAACCTTTCTGCACAGAAGTTGCTTAGAAATCTACGGTGGAAACCTCATAATTCAAATTGCTTGGGATTAATCTAAACTTCGAATTACAGGGAGGGAAACACATGAACCACACAAGTGTTAAAATTAGTACACAGAATTTTACTGCTTTTTATAATGGTTTCCTATTGTTTTCTTTCTACAGCAATCTTCTCTCAACCCAATTTCTTTAAAATGGACCCAATCTACAAGGTTTTGTTCATTGACATTCTTACACCATTGGTATTAGCGATATTGAAAGATTGCAGGTTGCATACAAAATTTAAAAGAGATAAAAAAAAAAGAATATTTTTATATACCTGTAGCTCTTGCCTGAAACCGGCCAAGTTCAGTGAGTGGACTGTCCTTCACATAATCCATGTGATTTTGCCGCTGTATCATCGTTGTTGGTAGATTAAGATCTGTCTGAGTATAGTGACCTGAAAATGAATTTATTGTCACAGGTTAATTTCACAATAATCTTTTAGTTATTTGCTAGCACAAACTTAGTCTTTCTGTAACAGGGAACAAAGTGAACAATGTGGAAAGGTGTACTAAAATCAAGGTTATGATGTTATACTATAGACTATAGTTGATGTCTTTTTGAGTGAGATTTTGCCAGAAAGTACACTTGGATCTCTATGTATATAAAAGTAATTTAACAGGATTTGAGGAGCTGCCTGTCACACTGACTACGATAATTAAACTAAGGAATATTAAGAAAAATAAAAAAATTTCAGAACTTTCAATGGGATTCACAATTTACTGAGTATGTTTTTTGCATTATAAAATATATTAAAAATTATCAACCAAAATGTACTTAAAGGGGAAACAATAAAATGTAAAACCTTTATCATCAAAGCACTTGGATACCCAGGCTCTTCCAAAAGCGAAATCACAGCGTTCTCCGTGGCGCATTATGAACAATCTCCTAGACCCTGGAGAACCAGCAGGGAAATGGCCGTTTTCCTTGGCAGAGGTCTTTTTCTCAGACACAGTTGAGCGTCCTTTTGAGGCCATATTGTTTGTTTTTACTGGGGATACAAGTCAGATATTAAGAAAGGGCTATAAAATCAAAATGAGATATTGTATTTATGTTAAAAATGATTTAACGTGCATTATTTCATAAATGGGTAATGGATACTTTTGTTATAAAATTTATGTCATAAAGGCATACATCTAGGGTTGATACAAATACAATTTTGTAGTAAGCTTACATGCAAATAAAATTTTATAGGGTATTTATACAAGACTTCTATACATCTAGAAACATAGATCGAGATCGGTAAAGAAAGTTTGTTAACAGAGTGCCCATTTTAGTTCATTATGAACTAGATCTAAAGACAAATTATTCTATCAATTTATTTGGAATGTAGATCTAGGTCTAATATTGTACTATGATGCATACGTCACCTCTATAAATAAAAGTTGTGAGAGACTTATGATTCCTCAAATGTATGCATCATGTAAGCTAGATCTATCAACCTTAAAAATAACCAAATACCCTCTAGTTCGCCATTACATTAGATTGATAGATTCTATATCAAGATCGATATCTAGATCTAGGCTACTTATGTTAGAAACAGACGGAAAACAAACTAAAGGAGTTGGTAGAATAAGACATACGTGCTTTGAATCTTTATTTATATTAGATTTATCAGTAATCTGAATCTCCAAGTTTTGGGCTGAACCACATTGGACACTTGATTATAATGTCTGGTTGGAAGAACAATGACTATGAGTATTGTGTCTGACTGATTATTACGATTGTTATCCAGAGTGATGTTTCTTTGAAGTTCCTAAGAACATTAATTTCTCAGTGTAATCAGAATCTATTTTTAGATCTGGAAAATTT
>RQTK01000288.1:18984-73318 GCA_003991915.1 Elysia chlorotica
GGGGACAGAGAGAGAGAGAGAGAGAGAGAGAGAGAGAGAGAGAGAGAGAGAGAGAGAGAGAAGTTATTAAGAAGTTGGCGTTGATGATCATGTCCTTCCTCGCACTTCACAGGTCAACCCTTCTGTCTCTATCAATCAATCTTCCTCAACATGCCTCAGATCGTTCACATTCTTGGTTAAAATTTAATATGTAATGACCTATCTTTATAAAGGATCAATTTTGTAACGAGGATTACATAAAACGGCTGCTTCAATGGACTTGAAACTCTTTAAGTGCATTGGTTTTGCTGTAAACTCAATACGAAAGTAGCTTAAACATTTCCACCAAATTTTTGTTAAATAATCTCATAAAAATGCATTGTTACGGCAAAAAATTATGCTAACTTAAGATCGCTATGTTTAGATCAAAAGTAAGTTAACTTGACGTATAATACATTATAATTTTAGCTATATGTATTTTATCGATTGCTTGATAAAAAATGTATTTGAGCAACACAATGGGAAAGCTGCTATATGAACGCACTTTATTCTTATTATGTTGAAGAGAGTGAGGGAGTGTGGGAGAAAGGAACTGCTTACTTTCACCACTAATTTTACCACACAAAAAAAACCAAAACAAATGCAGGTAGAACCTTTTTAATGTTACCATTACAATCATGATAGTGCCTCATTGTGTCCCCCAAGTTACAGGTCAGAGCAAAAGTAAAGCCCTCTCTGAGAAGTTTCCAGAAGAATCCTATAGATCTACCGAGACAAGGGCATCAGCTCAGATTTGAAATGCTGACCTCCATTTCTCAGTACAAAGCCCTAACCAAGAACTAGCGACACTTGCATGTGCCAAAACGATAGTAAAATCAACTTCATATTGACTCCAAAATCAACAATATAAGTAAAATTTAAATCACTTTTGACTTTGATGACAGCAAATTGAGAAAGTAATCACTCTTTTCCACTTCAGTGTAGTACATGCAATTAATAATTATTCAACATTTTGGCTGTTATCAGTGTTAGCGCTGTTTAGTTACAAATATTTTTTATGCAACTTTATCCATTTTAGTTTTGCATTATGCATTGTTTTAGGACTATATATATATATATTTATATATAATGACCCTTTGATATCTTATCTTTCAAGTTTTAGTTATTACTACATAAAAATTATGTATAGGTTATGACAATGTATCTATGTTATTGTTAATAATGAGCTTTAGTGCAATAAATTCAATAGTGCAAACAGACTTAGGTTTGAACAAATGTTCAAAATATGTCCAGAAGAAGTTACAGATGTTCCAAATCAACAACGCCTAAAAAGTATGTATTAAAAAAAAACCATCATAAGCAGACAAATGGAGCAGTAAGAATAAAGTTGGAAATATCAAATAGTGTGCAACAATTTGCATAAAAAATCAGCAATGAAAGAATTATAATTTTTAACAAAGAAGAAAAACAATATTGAAAAAAAATCAAACAACAAAGGAGCAGTTTAATTCTTTTTATTTTATTTTCATAATTTCCTATTGCACATTTCAGTTATGAAAGAATATATGACATTCCAATTGCAATGTCAAAAGGTAGCACAAACAAAGAGAGCATTCACTAAAAAGTTAGTTTTCCTTCAATGTTGAAGAGACAGTATCTAATTTATCTAATAATATAGTCCTCAGAAATAAAGTTATATTAATATAGAGGAAAATATAATTCCGGTGCAAATTTTTTTCAGCAACATGTCTAATCTTGAATAAAGTTCACTCTAAAAAAAATAATAAAGGCATTTATATAGGATCTGAATAATTACTAAACGATATAATTATAAAATTTGTGCACATAATCAAAAGAGTTACACATTTTCCACTTGTATTTGCAGCAAACCCAGTCATATTTTAGCACCACAACCACTCTTGCCTTCATATCGAGAATTATTCCTTTTGTACCGTAATTGACTCAAATTTTATATGATGGGCAATAATAAATAAAACTAAATGTGTATGTTTAATGGCATAGAAAGTTAGAATGAATAAAGGTTTACAATTTACATCAAACACTTGATCAGACTATTTGAACAAAACAATAACTATTATTCTGTCTATGTCTATGGAACGTTTTTGAAAATAAAGGTTCAATTAGTATAATCTTTATAAATTTCTGTTGAAGAAACAGCAAACATAGGCCAGCCATTTTGGAATATGGACGATTGTCAAAAAAGGCATTTTAAGAGTTTTAAACAATTATTTGTAACAATCGTCCAGAAGACTAAAGAGTTTCTACTATACCCATGTTGAGTTAAATTCTAGGTGTCAATTTAACTAAAATACTGTTAATATAGAAAAATACATTTTCCCCAAGACTGACACTCATTATAAATTTAGGGGCAAAACATAGCCCACCTGTAGAGGTTACATCAACATCACAAAAGCTATTACAAATGTTTAAAAGTGGAAAACATTTTTTGCAAACCTTTAAGTTGGCTGCCATCCTCATTTTGTTAAAAGTGCCTGATCTTTTAACTAGAGGATAGCTCAGTAGGGTTTTAACTAGAGTTTTTCTATTTTCACCAAGAAGAGAGTGCCAGAATAGCTCAGTCTTAAAAGGCTGATTTCAACAATAAGATATTCTGCCTATGTCTATGAAATTTAATTTTGTGGGTGGTACTTTCCTAAAATATTTATAAATTCCAGATTGTAAATTTCAAAAATTTTCAAAGTAAGCATATATCCACCATTTAAAACATTCGACTATGGTCAAAATAGTCAGTTTAAGTGTTATGCAGAATTCACTGTAGTCAGGTTTTTTTTCTTAAAAAATTAGCTCTAGCCTTCACTAGGACATGATAAAGTCTATCACTTGCGCTCAACATTCTTGACTTTGGGGTCCATATAATGTGTGGAGCAATAAATATTAGCAAAAATCTAAAACTATCACAATATAAGCATAGAAAAAAATGGCAGTATTGGCGAAGGATAATGCTCAAAATAGGAAAAATCGTCTTTCAGCCTCGATCCTCCACTCTGATATCAAGCGGAACATCACCATTACCCCCTGAGCCAAGCTATCACATAGCCATCACTTGTGCTTTGAAATGGCTTTGAATCTGTACTCCGACATCGTCAACCCTGCACCAAGATCTTGTGAAGTCCATCACTTGTGCACAAAATTTCCTTTAATCTGTAACCCCGGATAATGAGTAAGATCTTGTGCAGCCCATCACTCCCACACCATTACCCTCTGAGCTAAAATACCATGTAGCCATAACTTGTGCACAAATCTGCCCTCGGATATCGTCAACCCCGGATGACGAGTAAGATCTTGTGCATCCCATCACTTGCGCACCATGGCTCTGAGTCTGCGGTGCTGAGCGTTGATCTCCTGCAGCTGTTGTGGCAGGGCGAGTCCTCTAGCCGAGTAGAGCGCCTCGATCTTCGCCATCACCGTCTCCAGCAGGAACTGGGCGTTCTTCAGGATCACTGCATGCTGGGAATGGGAGGGAAGAAGTACAATCAGCGCTTAGAGGACAGGAATACAGGATCTACAGGCAAAAATAGCTAGGTCAATCTATAGGGAGACGTAACTTTAGAATCACAGGGTGCTGCGATCCAAGGGTCACGGGAAAGAAAGAAGTCACAGTCAACAACAAAAAACCCAGTCCGGTTATGTGCCCTTTTATACGACTGCAATAAGAATTTTTGTCAGGAGTCAAGAAACAAGAAGAAAGTTACCTTTTTGGAGAGACTTATAATTCATAAAGAATCTTGTACATGCTTGAATATTTTAATACAATCACAAGTTGATCAAGAGGAGAAAGAGAGAATGATTGATAGTTGTGAGTCAGAGAAGCCGCTGCTCAGATATGAAAAAACAAAAAAAGTTGGGCTGTAACTTTTTATTTAGACTTTTATTATTATAAGAATCTGCTATAGGCCAATTGTTATTTAACAACCATGAGACTCACTAGTGAATGAGAGGGAACTACATGTACTTGTAGAAACCAATGCCCACATGAATAAAATAAAAGTCCTCTTTCTAAAAACTAAACTTTTTCATTGTGCTTTTTTTTAAAACATGAACGAAAGATTCACTAATATTTGGGGAAAAAGAGAGCCACTGACAATGCAACAAAAAAAGCGGAAAAAAAAACACTAAAACCTTTTACCTCTTTTGCAAGACTTTCATTCTTCAGAGAATCCTCCATATGTTTGACTTGAGCTTTGTAAACCGCCGCAATGGCCTCAGCGATGAATTCCTCAAGCTCTGTGGTGAAAAGTTTCAACAAGTCCTCGGCAAATATGACCACACTCTTCGCAAACTGGATTGAATTCATTGTGATCGCAATGAAACATTTCTCTGAGGAATGGGAATAAAAACAAATTTTTAATATTATGAACACACACTATTCTAGTAGATTTTAACTTTACAAGATAAAAAAATGGAAAGGAGAAAAAAACCCAACAATCATAATAAATTAATAAACACAATTCTACAACTGGTGGAAAATTCAGAATTCCACAATCATAACAAAATAATAAATACAATTCTAAAAGTGGAAAATACAGAACTCCAGGTAAAAAAAAGTTATATTGGAGTAAAATGAAAGAAACAAACAACAAAAAACACCTACATCATTCATGTAAATAAAAAGCACCAAGCATCACAAGACATGTTTTCTACTTTATAGCATTACCAGTTCTCGAGTCTTGATTGCTGTTACACATTCAAACATTGATATTGACAAAGCTTTAACCTGCATTTCCTGGTCTTGGGACTTGATGGTTGTCCAAAAAAAAATTTTGACATTGTCTTGGGACTTGACAGCTCAACAACCAATGAAAAGTTATAACCCTTGTCACAGCCAACATGGCAAGCTGTCATAATAAAATAATAGACCTCCTGACATAACTGTGTTACATGTATCAAGTAGATTTAGCGCTCCCCCCCCTTCTGTAGAATTCTTACCTATGACAAAGGGCTTGATGTCGAAGCCAGAGGCTGCAACGTCCTTGACATACTTGTCACAGTCGGCCTGGGTCAGGTGGTTCTGGGGTCTCCACAGGTCGTCCTGATCATCAGACACAAAAATGCAGAGCGGTGGAGGTTAGGATTACTCACTCATAATAACATTTGAAAATAAAAGAGAGGAATGATGAAAATTGGTAATACCCAGCTGTAAAGACTCAATAAATCTTATCAACATTAGGCATGTATGTTAAATATGTTGAATCTATTTTTTCTTAACTAAAGGTATTGCATATACTCTAAAACTGATGATAAAGGAAAAAAAAGGTCAGCAATATTTCATCCAAATGATCCCTTTTTTGTACAGTAGAAACAAGAACAATGGTATTTGGAAATAATCAGCCGTAAACATATAACAATAACAAAAATAATTCCTTTTCGATATTTCTTCCACATGCATACAGACAATTAATAAAAATTATCTACATGTCCAACGTGTTTGCATGATACCACAACCACCACCACCACTAACAACAACAACAACAGCAATAACACCACCATCACCACCACCACAACCAACAACAACAGCAACAGCACCCAAATCACCAATACCACCACCAACAACAACAACCATCACCACCACAACAACCAACAACAACAGCACCACCACCACCAACTGGACGTACGTTAGCCCTGTAGTGAATGCCATCTATGAGTTGGTCCCGAGTCTCCTCCACCACCTGCTGGATGGACATGTCCAACATGTTTGCCAGGCAGAACTCGATGTCCAAACCGATGGCGTTCAGCTGGAGAAAAAAAAAACCCCAAGGTATTATCACTTTATCAAAAAGATTGGCCCATGCTAAGATGATCAGAGGGAATCAATCTGGCAGCAACCCTAACAAAGGAATAAGCTGACAAATAATAAACTACACTGTTTTCAACCACATTGAACCCTTTCATGACGCAGCACTAGACAGCTTCACGTTGATCGGCACATCACTAATTGACACGGTAGGATCAAACTTTACCATTTTTTCACTCAAAAATGAGAGTGGTCAAAGGGAAGGAATCTTGTAATATATTACTAAAGCTATCATTCTTTCTTTGAGTTATCACCTCACAGGGGAATTATAGGCTTTATATAAACACATCCTGAGGGGAAAAAGAGGGCTAGAGCCAATGTTTTGAAAAGGTTAAGATCGTTTGGCAAAAGTGTCTCAGGCTAGAAGACGGGACCAGGTGGTATTGCACTGAGTTTGGCTGGGACATTCTCATCTTACCCACGCCTTCCTATTGAGAGGTGAAGAGCCTCCACAGTGTCTCTCTGAAACTGTCAGTTGTCCATTAGCCACATTTTGGCTGCTTAAAATTTCCCTTGAAAAGAAATCTGCACCTGATTTCCAAACCGCTAGAGAGAATATTCACTGATGTTTGTCCTCAGTGCACACTGAGGTTTCCAAAGGCACCCATAAATATAACAAAGTTTAACTATAAAAAATCACATTCTTCAATTTAACCAAACCTATGTATACACAGTTTTTATACTTGTATGAGTCCATGAATAAAAGCAAATAGGTGCATTTCAGTGTTAACTTTACCATGAGATCGATACTGATCTAACAATTTCGATACTTTATTTTCTCTGAGATACATTTTCCTGCCAGCCCAGTGGCGACACGACAAGACAGGGACTGTATTTACCTCCTCGCAGTGGTTCTTGGAGAGCAGCACACTGTCTGCGATGGTCGTCAGACTGGCCTTGCTCTCAAACACCTGGCGGCGGAAGATGCTGACAAACGCCTGGAGCTCCTGCTTGGCCCAAATCACAAACGCTGGAAAAAAATAAACAAAAGAAAAAGGCAGTTCAGAATCTCTTTCTTTTTCTTTTTTTTCCTTGGTTTCCTAACATCCGTCATCAGCAACTAAGCTTTATTGCAGACAGGTCCCAAGCTTTTTGTCTGACAATTTTATGACTTCAGACTATGCTGTCACACAATACTGACACAGACCCAACCAGTAACAAATAAAACGGAAAAGTTGATGTTTGAACTGGGAACTTCCCAAAATGAACTTATGTATAAGTTGCCTCCAGGAAGAATCTCAGTCCTCAATGTTTACCCAATATTTTTTTTTTAATCTGATATGCAAAAATCATTAAAAAAAAAAATTTCTTCTATCTTTTTTTACAGAAGTTTGTAACTTTTGACATTTTCTTCACAGCGTAATAGGCACATTATGCCAATTAGATATCAAATTAAGATAATAAAAAGTATTTCTTCTGCCTTTGTAAACAATCCATTTCTATCTAGTAGATAGTTGTCATGACTACAATGAAAAAACAAAGCCCCATGGCAAATCCAAATAAACTCTTTTTCTCACAATAAATTGATTAATGACTTTAAAGACAAATATCCTTAAATCATGAACCAACAGAACATATTCAAAACTTGTACCTGAGAAACAGCCGTAGTGTCCGGGGAAAGCTTTGATGAATTCCTTGGATGTGTCTGACAGGGAGGAGAAGAACACTCCGCACAGACAGCGGATGTACAGAGTCGTGGCCCCTTCAAACTTGAGCTGTCGAATGTTGTACTTGATGATGGCGCTACGGTTCCGCAGAAACAACTTGCACGCCTGAAACACATCAAAGAAAAGAAATGAAATGGAATGAATGTTTCGTGCCTCACTGTGTGTTTAGTTTCCCTTCAGTAAAGTGAGAAAATCAGGCCGTATCAGAACAGTGCTTGGTGCGTCATGCCTCACAGCTAGATTGGGTCATACTAGCACAGAACAGTCCTTGGTGCATTGGGTCATACTAGGATGTTCTGAACATACAAACACTTTAGTTTTTAATCATCCTGATATTTGAGTAAGTTCTTCATTGGCCATGGGACACTCATAATTTTGCTGATTTGCCAAGTCCATTTAAGAAACAAAACAAAAAATCTGGAAGAGGTAGAGCAGGGAACTAACCTGTGATCTGTTGTTTGTTTATTTTGGGGGATGAAATTTCCAGCAACATGCAGCATTTTTTTTTTTTTAATTTTCAATGAAATTTTGGGGAACAAGATCACAACTAGCACTAGAAAAACACTGTACCTTGGTGGCAAAACAATAATTATCAACAAAATATAAAGATAAAAAAATATTTTTTAAACTTGTATACCACTAGAGAATCCTAAAAAAAAAAAATGAAGTAAAAAAATAAAAAAGGCAGAAAAAAGGACCCGAGGCACAAGAAACTGAGGGGCCAGCTGGCTTTAGGGGAAGATCCATGCGCTTCTGTTTGCGGAATCCCCATTTTGATCTCACAAGTGGGGAAAAATATTTGTCGGATTTTGTCCCTCTACTGATTGGGTCAGTGTCATTATAATGTGACTGGGTGAGACGGGACTCCTGGAATCCTTGTACTGTCTCTGTGTGGTCACATGTTAAGCCATGGGATATAGCTCAGCTGCTGACGTTGGACGTTAGGAAATTAACCAACAAACCTGTGCCGATTTCCCGAGGCGTATGAGTTGAGTGACTGCCCTTCTGGCGGCTCTGGGTCCGCCTCGTAACGATCTCTCCGGCGACACCTGGAGCTCGTTCATCAGTCCGTCCGTCAGTTGCTTCACTCTGTGCTCGATACGCGCTCTGTACAGTGGGGAGGGGGAGGACGAGTTGAATTTGCGCGCTCTAAACGATTGGGGAAGGGATGGGGCGTCGGAGAAGGAGGGGGAGTTTATAATGCAGCATGTTAGTACAGCAATGGGTATATTGCAAGGAGGATGAGTTGACTTTATTTGTTAAAAGTACCTATCTCAATCACCTGAAGGGTTTTCAGTTCAAATCTTTGAAATACCAGGTTTTTCCCTGTAGCTACTGCCATGCCCCAAAACAAAACAAATCCATTTCATTCCCACACAGAGGGAAAAAAATGAATACTAAAACTAGCTAGTTGACTATCATAAACATTTGAAATTTGTAATAAGGATTTTAGCAAACACATCTTATACTAAAAAAATTGGGTAAATTTCAAACCGATTTGAGAAAAAATGCGCACAAAAGCTCACCTGAATTCTTTGAGCGCCGGTCCTTTAGGGCAGGCTTTTAAGTATTCGTTCACTGTAAAGGAAACACAAACATTCACTTGTAGTTGCAATATTTACAGTAACATATTTGAAGAGGTAGAGAAAGTTTGTTAAGTGGAGTGAAATAAAAACCCTATGGCAGTAAAGAATGCTCCTCAGCCTAGAACACGTTTAAAAAACACGCACCAATTTTACAGAGGTATATATTTTTAATTTAAAACTTGAACTGCCTATTTTGACAAGCACAATTTTCAAAATGGCAGACATATGGCTCTTTCAACCAAAATTTAAATTTATCCTCTTGAATTTGTATTTATTTAAATGCCATATGTTAAAAATTGTCGCTTAGGCATAGGCAATTTTTCATTCTTAAATCATTCATATATGTGTCTTTTACTTAGTGCTGATTTTTATGCTTAAAATTCCATAATGTATTGAATCTACAGCAAACATTAAATAACATTTTAATATAAATATGTGTAAGGTTACGTCCAAAACAGATCCACCATGAAATTTGAAATTTGAAATTAACATTTAAACACAATGTAAAAAGATGCAAAAGTCTTGCCCTTACCTTTCTCTACTTGATCAACAGCCCCCTCGAAGTTCCTCTGCGCTATGTACATGTCGAGATCTTCGGGAAGTTCCTGTAGCCAATCAGCGGACAGGAAGTCTCGGTCCATGGCCACAGGCTCTTCCTCCATGTCGTCGGTGAAACCTGCGAGGGAGGGACCACACAGAGTTATCAAACTTTGTTTCTTTCCTCTAAATGGTTATACAGAACTTTTTTTTACCAATTTGTCTTTGCACTCACTCAAAATCCCAGAGTCCGAGTACACAAAAAGAGGCAACCAGATAAACCAAGACACCATCTTACCCCGGATTAGGCGGCATTTCTTCTTCTTCTTCGTTCATTTGAAAATGACTACGAGAAAGTCCCGAATCTAGTATATAGTCCACAGTCTTTTGAAGATCAACCAAGGGTCCATTTAACTTATCAAATAATGTCTTTGCACTCACTCAAAACCCCAGAGTCCGAGTGCACAAATAAAGAGGCAACCAGGGCAAATCAGGCACAAGTTTTAATTTTTACTTTGTGAGTATTTTAAAGTGTATTGGGTACTCACATGGAATACCAAATAGAATAGAATAGTGTGTTCAGAAATGCAAACTGCACTTGCTTGAAATATTTAGAAATTGTCAAACCCATGCCTGAAAAGCCCAGAACACTCCACAAATATATGGCCTAACAAAAGCAGGAACCGTAACTCACTTTTGGACAAGTCACCGTCGCCAGGGGAGGCAAGCGCAGCCTGAAGCTGTTGCTCGGCCAGACGCATGGCGGCCTCCTTTTTCTGCTTGTCCTTGACGGATTTCTTCTTCTTGGTGTCCTCAAGGGCATCCAGCCATTGGCGCTGTGAGGGGGAGGGAGGGGGGGGGGGGCGGTTAAAACAATGGTCAATCGCAAAATATGTAAAAAAAAACAACCAAACTATTGACATCAATCGTAAATGTGTGTAAGGCGATCAAAATAACTTCAAGCATTTTTTAAATTTAAATTATAAAACTTCAAATGGTAATTTTCGTACATGTTATGCATTCCTCCTTTGAAATTGCATGAATCCCTCAAATATCCATTTTAACCAAATAAAGGTCCCCACTGAGACAGCATGATGTACAGACAAGGGTGCAAAATATGACGCATCATTAGTGTTGTGAAAATTTAGCACTTTCAACCTTTTTTAAAATTAACAATTTAGGTAGCAACAACTCACACTCTCTCTCTCTCCCTCCCTCTCTCTCTCCCTCTCTCTCTCTCTCTTCCTCTCCTTTTCCCTCCCTCTCTCCTCTCTCTCTCTCTCTCTCTCTCTCTCTCTCTCTCTCTCTCTCTCTCTCTCTCTCTCTCTCTCTTTGCCTTGGCTGTGTCGGTCTGGTACATGTGAGACTCTGGGAACATGAGGATCTTGAACCCGTTCTTCACGGGCCCTGTGTCCCTCACGTTGACGACCGCCAGACTGTCCAGCTCGTACAGCCCCTGGAACCGGTACCGCATCGGGCCCCGCCTGGACCACACACAACACACAATGGTTTAGTTTGTTTCGTTTCGCTGGTTTCTTAAAAACTAGCAATGTTTAATTTGATTTGGTTGCTTGTCAACCACCGTTTGTTTAGGAAACGATCACAAAACTCTTGCTTGTATACCTAGCTTCTCTACCCACTGGCCTTTACTTAGCCAAGTCTCTGCAAGTCGTAAGGTATCATAAAAAAGGTTCTATCTAAATTTTCAGGTGAAATTAGGGGTAACAGAATAAGCAGGTTCTATTTGAATGAAAGAACCCAAAAATAATTGTAATGAGAGGTATGTTCATTTCATTTCACAATCAACAATTCGTGCCAGTGATGATGTGTGTCCGTCAAAAAATCACTTGAACCTGTTCATTATGATTTATTAAAATTCACAAAAAATGTAGACACGCAGCTACAAAGTGCTGCTGCCTTATTCTCATTGGCTATAGACAAACGATCGGAAGCTCAGAGACCACTGGACTAAACAACCAAATATGTAGACAGCACTATGTTACTATCACCGCTGTATTGTAAACTTCACATGTTTGAGATCCAGGTGTGAATGAGGAGGGTTCGAACTCCTGCTCAAACACTTGAAGAGCTACACTGAGCTATCTTCCCACTCAGGTATTCTACTGGCCTCTCATTGTGCCTCTCTGCATCGTAGCTTGGTTTCTTCACTTCCGACGTCCTATGTCAGCAAATGGGACCCACGACTAACATCTGACAGACAGACAGACAGACACAGAGCCGAGATACCAGGACTTCCATCTCTGCGGATCACATACTGACACCAACTAAACCAGTATGAAAGGAAATCTGACTAATAAATTTGCTCAATGGTGGGATTAAACCAGGGACCCCCGAATAGAAACAAAGCACTCTAAAACTTGACTTTGATTGTTAGATTTCATCACATACTCTGTCTATGCACAGCTACCTCACCTGTTAGGTTGGGTTGATTTGAGTTGCACAATATAGGCTACACTGTGGATGGGCCCCAAAACTTACGTCTGAAAATTTAATGTAATGCCACTCACGAGACAGGGCAGGGAGACCTCTACTCCTGTCTCAGCCAGTCACATTAAACTGACACAGACCCAACCGGAAGGGGATGAAATTGGACAAAAACCTTTTTGACTGATCATGGGTTTTGAACAGCAGACCTCTTGAAAGGGAGACCAACGCTCTACCCTTTAAGCCATACTACCCCCTTCTCACCTGTTGGGTATCCAGGTGGCGATCATGAGGCTGTCGTTGAGCAGGAAGGCGTGGACGCGCTGCAGCTGGACGTGGCTCTCGGCGTCCAGCTCGACCAGGTCTCCGTCATGGACCAGATGTCGGCCAGGCACGTCCGCCACACTCTGATTTTAATGTTGAAAAAAACACACAAAAAAAAAAAGCGCATAAAAGCTTGCCCAACACACTATCAGCTTATAATGCTATGAGTATGAATAATAACAATGGTATGATCAGTTTGTTCTGTACACAAACAACAGGTAATCGTAGTGAAGTGCAACAGCTCAGATATTCAGAACAATCACGTTTTTCTTAGTTTTGCACAGCATTATTGTATCCTAATATTCCTATTGGTGTTCTGCATCTAGTTAAAAAAAATATATTTAGAAGGAAGAGAAATGTGGCTTATACTATTAAAGTTCATGTACATAGGCTGCCTTTCCAATGAACCATCTGACCTGGTCACATGGTGCAAACAGCCACAAGGCTATTTGAACCACATGGTGCAATTGCCTCTGCCTAATTTTAACTGTGGTTTACCGAGCAGCCCTCCACTTTCTCCAAGAGAAAAGCAAGATTTCTGCGCGTTTCTTCTTCTGGGCTTTCCTTCTTTTCATCCTCTCCTTTCATTCCTTGAACCATGGCTGAAAAAAATATCCAATGGCATAAGGTCTTAATTAAACAAATTAATATCAAAACAATGCAAATACACAAGCCATTAACTGCTATGCATTGTAAAATAAATCCAATATTTACTAGTTCAAGTACCTACATGGTACATGTATTGTAATAAAGTTTGGAACAAATAAATTTCCAGACATTAAATTTAATTTTGTATTTCTAAAAAAGATGTAATCTTTGGTAGGCAGGAGCAAAGACAGTATTGTTGTGTTTTCTAAGTGCAGCACATTAAATTGTCAGATGTAAGCCTTAGACTTAGTTACTGATATTGAACATTAGGAAGCCAACCAGCCATCGTCTCTTGAATAGTAAAAAAATTTACAAAATTTAACAGCATAGCATTTTGTAAATTGGGTCCTTGTAATCCTGCTTTACCTCTATCGCTGACTAGCGGCATTTCCATCATCGAACTCATCAGTGATTTCTGGTCCGACAGCAGATGGCTCAGCTGGATCATCTCCCCTTCCAGGACTGTCATGGGTGGAATGAAATATAAATATTCAATGACGGTATTTAATCTTTGTACATCATAAATGACTCAAAGCTAATATCATTTTCGAAATTTTGACTGACTAGTAAATTTGACTTTAAAAAAAATGGCATGAATGGAGTATTTTGTTCCATTATCATTTATAGATGTGTAGATTTGTTCCCAAAACAATGGAAAGTCTTTAAATTTGTTTCAAAACTAAGTTAACTCCTGAACCAGAGTATGGCCACTTACTTGAAATTTCACGTGCTGTCTCAATAAACTGCGAGTAGTTTTTATAAACATTTTTCTTCAAGGCCTGGGCAGTCTCGTCGTTAAGCATGTGAACTTTGGCCTTCATGTCCAGCAACGCATCCTCGCCTTCGCCTGAAAGCTTGGCGATGACTGCGGACAAGAGAGACGCATCACGGTACAGATATTTATAAGAAGAGTGACATAGAACTGAGCATTCTGGTGAGTTTTTTTGTTTTGTTTTTAAATCTAATTCCTGTTGTTGTAACATTTTCCTTGAATTTATCTCTTAGTATTCAGCAATCAGAAGATCAAGTTAAATGTAAATTTTTGAAGGAGGTACATTTTTTAATTGTTTCTCAAATTGTTTATATTTTGAAAAATTTTTGTTTTGTTTAAAACTATAACCTCTCCCATTTCAGTACAATCTATATCTAATGACTTTTATACACAATGTGATCACCTACAAAAACAATAGTAGGGTCCAGATTAAATCTATGATCGTGAGTACAACGTTGTGTTTTAACGCATAGACCTATAGAGCTATGTCTCGACTTAAGATGCTAATAAGGAGTCTTGCGTCGAATTTTAACCACTGCGATGTTATAGTTACGACCTATACAGCCTACTTCAATGTCTAGTCTAGATCTATATCTAGTTTTAAACTGAAGAAAAACTTCAAGCCAAGGGGTGTGTCTGTGGACAGAGATAAAAATGTCTATAAAGGACTCACAGCTTTCAGGATCGAAGCTTGGTTTTGCAAGGACTCTCGCTAATCCGTCCCCCATTGTTGTTTAGATTTAGATCAGATTCTATGCCCGTTCCTGATTAATTGCCATAGATTAAAGCCCAGTTTGTGCCAAACTTGAAGTTAGAGCCCCCCGAGTCTCTTCCGTACGAGCAACCATGTTTACAAACTTTGTTGGTTTGGTTGTTCTTCCGGTTAGGCTACACGCCGAAATGACTTATCCGCCAGAAGGACTCTGAGATCAGTTCGGCGGACGCCAGAATCACTCTAGTTCTCACCAATCCTCTTTAGCACCCAAATGAATTCAATAACTGAGACATTGAAAAACAATATATTGTAAACTGCTCGTTGTAAGTAGACGAGTTTGTCGTCTGCCACAGAGCTTATTCGATTCCGACTGTAGAGCGGCAACTCCAACTGCAGTTCAACGCTCTTCAGAAATAGGCAGACACAAACGACTTCAAATGCTCCCCTCAGAAAATGATAGTCGTTCATTTTTGTATTAAAGGAAATTTCTCATGGACCCATCTTTACATCGGCCGCGGCCAAAGAATTCCTATAGAAGAAGAAGACGCAATATTTTTAGCGTTGACAACAAAAACAAAAAACAACGAAAACCCTCTTTATCCCCCACCTGAAATATCTGGAAAAAAAATTTAAATTGGTGGTAGGAACATAAATAATCTGAGGTATGCTGACGACACTGTGCTACTTACAGAAAGCATCAAGGACCTGCAGTCATTAGCAAACGCTGTAAAAACAAATAGTGGCCAAGTTGGATTAGACATGAATCTACAGAAGACAAAAGTCATGGTTATGTCCAAAAAACAAGATAAAAGTGCATCGTAAAAATAAACAACCAAACCCTAGAGGAGGTGTCTTCATACAAATACCTTGGACAACGCATTAATTCAGATGCTAAAAATAAAGAAGAAATATATACTAGAATAGCCATTGCAAAAACAAGGTTTGGCCAACTGAGGCAAATATTAACATCACAACAAACCCAATTATCCACTAGACTTAGAGTACTGAAATGCTATGTGCACTCTGCTCTGTTATACGGGTCCGAGACATGGACTCTTTCTAAAGAAATCGAAAAGAAAATCAACTCCTTTGAGATGTGGACCTTTCGCCGTCTAGGAAAAATTAGCTGGACAGAAAAGAAAACCAACAAAGACGTGTGTACCACTCTGGGCATCCAGCCGTCTTTATTAAAGACAATAAAAACAAGAAAACTGAAGTATTTTGGACATGTGAGGCGGCACCAGACAATACAGAAGGTAATACTGGAGGGAATGGTGGATGGCAAACGAGCAAGAGGCAGGCCAGCAAGAGCATGGATAGATGACATTAAGGAATGGACCTGTCTTTCAGCAAAAGAATGCAGCGAAAACGCAAGAGACAGGAGTGCATGGAGGACCATTTCAAGTCAACCTCACCCGAGATGACACCGGAAGAAGAAGAAGTAAAGACAGTACTAAGAGCTACAAAAAAATATCTATATTGCCTTTAAGAGTTTTTGCTGTCTCAGTGAAAAACCTCTTTATCCCCCACCTGAAATATCTGGAAAAAATTGCCACAAAAAAACACTCTATCTAATTACATGTAAAACCTTATCAGGGACAGAGAGGGGAGCATATTTAAAGAGTCTCTCCTCTACCTCTATCGCTCTCTGATACAGTCTAAACTCGATTACGGCAGCGCAGTGTGTGGCTCTGCCAGACCATCTTATAATTATGCTAGACATACACCACCAAGGATTGCGTTCCAGCCTCGAGGCGTTTCGTAACACCCCAGTAGAAAGCCCATTTGCGTAGCTGCAGACGAACCATCACTGTCAGAAAGAAGAGACAAGCTTTTGTTATAATATGTCATTAATCTATAATCTCCTCCTGCCATTGAAAATCGTGATTTTCAACCTGTTTTCCATCCAAACTATGTGGCAAACTCTAATCTTCACCGAGATCGATTTCCCCTTTCGGAATCCGTGTTCAGCAGCCCCTAGTTGAAATCGACTTAGATACTAATTCTTTTGAAGAAGAACCATTTTCGAAAATCCCTCCCTGGGCGCTGGATAGACCATTCTTGACCTGACAACTCTTAGAAGGACAAAATCCCTCCACAATTATGTATAATGAAAAGTTTGAACAAATCACAGAAAATCATTCAGACCATCATCTACTTTTCACTGATGGGCCTAAAGATGAGACCTGTGTCGGAGCTGCCTGCCACTAATCCTCAGCACTTAAATGCTGCGGGGTGAGCGCGAAGGCGCAAGGGAGTTGCCCCCATGCATGGCACTCCACACTGTCTCTACCTCAAGAGGAAAAAAAATCCTCTTTGATTCGCTTTTCATGATGAAAGCGGTCGGAGAGGCAAGTATGAAAAATCCACAAATTCATCACATAATTAAGAAAAATCCACGTTTTGGTTGGCTGTCCAGTATTTCACCGGGAAAGAAATCTGCACACTGGCTTCCAAACCACTAGAGAGAATATCTGCTGATGTTTGTCCTCAGCGCATACTAAAGTTTCTAAAAGACATTGATCTATATTATCAAATTTGTCCATGATAATCATACACGTGGACCTTTTAAACTGCTGTATACATTCTTTTATTTGAACAGACTTTTTATACACAGTTTTTATGCTTTTTTTTAATAATTAAAGGAGATTACTACTACCACTACTACTACTACTACTACTACTACTACTACTACTACTACTACTACTACTACTACTACTACTACTACTACTACTACTACTACTACTACTACTACTACTACTACTACTACTACTACTACTACTACTACTACTACTACTACTACTACTACTAAAAGAAGAAGAAGAAGAAGAAGAAGAAGAAGAAGAAGAAGAAGAAGAAGAAGAAGAAGAAGAAGAAGAAGAAGAAGAAGAAGAAGAAGAAGAAGAAGAAGAAGAAGAAGAAGAAGAAGAAAAACAACAACCACAACAACAAGAAGAAAAAGAAGAAAAAGAAATAGCAGAAGAGAAAGAAGAAGGAGACACCAAGGGGTAAGGGCATAATAAGAATAAGCCTTCTATAATATAACAGCACTATTGATTCCATAAACCCACTCTTCCTTTGCATGATCTATAAGTATAAAGCTAATAATAAATTAAGAGCATGTAACAAATAAGTTTGATTACGTGTAACTAAGCCAGCTGTGAAACGCTGAATTGTAAACACTGTGTTTGTGTTGTAACATTGACGAACAAACAAGGCGGGGGTGTGGGGATAAAGGAGGGATGGGAGTGGAAGCCGCTAATCATTCATAAATCATAATGCTAAGTTCGCACGTATTTGACTAGCAGGGGGAAACTGGTCCGTAGCAAAGTCATCTCATACATGTATTACAAAAATGTTGAATTCAGCTTCGCAGTGCGCATGCGTGGAATTTGCCTCTTATGAATGCAGCACGTCACTGTCTGTGGTTCACTGCTAAACTCTCACAAACAACTTAGCGATTCTTACTTCTTAGTCCAGACTTAGGTCTGTACTACGCCCATTCTATTCTCAGAAGGCAGACTATAGTTGTTATGTTTTATTTTTGTTTTACACTGGGACGAGTTAAGCCCACGATGGTAGACTTTGGACTAAAAAAGAGGCCGGCTTAGCGAGCCAGTGCTGCTTGAGTACATTGAAGTGAAAAGTGACTGAACTGAACTGTTGCCTAATCTGACTTGCCTCCAATAATGACTGTTTGTTTACAACACCGAGGCAGTCTGAACGCGTCTTTCAGAGAATGAATGAAATAACGGTACTAAAAGTAATGTGCATCTTAATGAATTATGTTCATAATATTTATTATCGTGTGCTTTAGACCTAGATTCTTATCAGCGATCTAGAAAATATCTAGATCTAAATCTAGATGGCAGGAGTTGGTAGTGACGGTGAAGGCGAAAGCATGACTGTTGATTTCTGTGAAAAACAAGCTTCGAATTCGGCTCAGGATTTTGTGCATAATTTTCTTGCCTTTGATAGAAATAATCCCGCAGTCGGAAGAACTCGGGATCCATATGAGTATGCCAAAAAGTTCACTGAGTTTTTTCTTCGATCGTTCGACTATGAACTTAGACGATCATCTGCTCACAATGTCAACAACCATCATACGGAAGTGAATTCAGTTGCCGAGGCACACGGTGCTGCGAGTCCAGCAGAAGCGGTTCCAACACGATCTTCAGAAATTGTGCCTTTAAATGGGAGTGACCACACTCACCATGCACATGCAGGTGACTATGAAAGAGAGCATAGCCCTGAAAGAAGTGCGAGCCCATCGCGCAAACCAAACAAGGGTATTTTGAGACGATTTTCATTCAAAAGTATTCGCAGATCAAAACTATTTAAACAGGGTACAAATGTAGAGGATGGAACAGAACCACCTTCACCGCAATCTAGATCAAAACACAAATCCAAAAAAGAAAGTAAGCATAGGACTACTAGTGTTCACCAAGACGTCCACAAGGAAGGCATTGTCAACGTCCTGACAGGGGAAGATGCAAGAGGAAGGTCACGCTGGGAAAAAACAAGACTGGTGCTGCTGAAAACTCAAAGCGGTTTCCAGATGGAGTTTTTCTCGCCACCAAAGGTGAGCCTTTTTATCCCATCTATGTATTAGTCATGATACATCAACTAGGTTTTCATGGGATTTTAAACTTCATTTAAAAAACTTGTAGGCGAACTGTCTGATGAATAAATTTGTCTTTTCATCAGACTCTGTTTAAAAGTCTAGGTGTATTCAAAACATTGATGGCAGACTTGTTTCACTAATTTTGTCGAGAATGGTTTACAAGTCCAGGGTGAGTGAGTGAGTGAGTTTGTTTTACGGCACGTCAGCACTGTAACGGCTAACTTAAAAAAAAAAAAATTGATATCAGTTCTAAGCTGTTACCACTAATTGAAATTTAGTAGACATACAGCGTTCATGTCTCTTTGTCATTTTAAAATTTCTACTGTCCAAAAGAAATAACATCTCATTTAAAACTGTAATGATATTTTGATTGAATTTTGTATTTCAGTGCGAAGAAATTCTTTTCTAAAATCTAGGCCAGTCTATTAGAAATGGATAGATTCTGTTTAGGACTGGAGTAGTAAAAAATATACTATATATATTGAATTCAATATGTTTAAATACCACAATCAGGCGAATAACACTGATGAAAAAGAAACTCTGAATTTGTCTCATAAATAGCTATACTTTTAATTTCACACATATTCATGAGGAAAATCTTTTAGATACAATACATGTGATTGTTATTGTAAATGAATTAGTGAGTGCAGTGCTCCAGAGTGGACAGGTGGCCATGGATGGTGCTGTTTAAAACAATCATTGTCTTGCAGTTCTAATAAAAATGAAGTTTATCATTTTATTGAAGTTTATAACTTTGTAAATAAGATGTACTTGTTAATAATCAAAAGAAAGTTTGAATTGGTTTTGAAAACTGAAACTTAAGTTTACCTTTTTAACGAACTTTTTTCCCTCATTGAATTAGCGCAGACAAATGTTATTGTTTCCACTGATATTCAAAGCGAGTATTGCAGCTCCCTCTATTAAAGACTAGTCTTGTAGGGGTTTTGTTATTATTATGTACATTTTTTACCATTGATTTAATAAATCTGTCTAGACACCTTCTCATCTAAATAGGCTCCAGTGCACCTTTTGTGATTTTGAAATTAATATTCATTATTTATATTTAGATATTAATACAATTGTATTACCATGTTATTATTTTTTTAATTTCCATGATAATTTATCACCTGTAAAGCTTACATGGTGTAGCACCCTTAACATATCGAGCAGTTAGTTAATACCTATTCCTGAAACTTGACTGTCACTGTGTCGGTTGAATTGTTACATTGTATGTGTGGACATAGGTTGTAACAGGAGGGATGGTTTATAATTGGTGTTAATGTATGAGCGGTTCAAGAGGATAAAAAGAGGGGGAGGGAGAGAAATGTTGCTTTGAGGTGTGAGTACATTTAAAAAGATGTACGTGAAATAGGAATGTTATGTACCATACATATGATATAAAATGAATTTTTTATCTGCATGTATAATGATATTCATACACATAGCAAGTTTCCTAGTTCAATGAATGTTTTTTTTTGTCATTATAATCTAGACCACATTAGTAATTTATTTCTTTATAAAAGTTGAAGATATCTTTTGAGTAAAAATCACTTGTTTACTGTTGTTTTTTTTTAAAGAGATAGAAATGCCAAAGTTTTTTTTACTCTTTGAATCTAATTTATTAGAAATTTTAAATTCAAATATTCAATTGAGTGTAATCAAAACATAATTATATGCAAAAAATTAATGTTTCCAAAGAAATTTGACTTTAATCAATCTGTTTTTATGTCATAGCAAGTGTTTATTTTTCTTGTCTTTTGTCTTTTTTTTCTGCATCATGAATCAGTACAAGCAGTGTGGTTTATAATGTTTTTTTTTTCTGTTCCCCACAGTCCTTAAAGCCTCGAACAGGCCTCTTCTGTTTCCTCATCACGGAAGTTCGGGAGACGACCGCTTTAGAGATGCCAGATAAGGAAAACACTTTTGTTATCAAGGTATATATACCAAAGTCTCACTCTCACTGTTGAGACCAAGAGCAGTGGTGACTTTTTCAGTAAATTTAAGGATGCTCAGTAATTATTAAAAAGAAAAGTTGGCTAGTCAGGGTTTAGTAAAGTTCTATTCGGGGCATATTTTGTGATTCATAAGATATGAGGACGACATTTTACATGGAAACATTCAGTACAGATAAAAATATTGATCCATTTGGCATCACTGTGAGTGTAACTAGAAAATAAAAATGTCACTTCTAAAAAGTAGTCAGAGTGTGACCCCCACACACAGTGAAGAGTATTTTTTCCTCGATCATTTGACTGGGTGACTAAAGATTTGAAATGAAAAGATCAGACAGCTTTTGTCTGAGATCACTATTTTTTAGTGTGTATGAAACTCACCCAGTTAACGGCAACTCCAAAAATTTTAATATTGGACATACAGTGGAATTTGCTTAACTCTTTAAACAAGAACGACCACAGTGCGGCTGGTAAAATAAAATAAAAAATGACGGAAAACGGAAAAAATACCCTCTTTTCACTGACAGATCTATCTAAAAACTACTTCAAAACATGGAATGGGCATGAGGGCTTAAAGAGTTAAAGGGTAAACGTCTTAGGGACAACCTTAACGTTTATTTTATCCCAAGATTATATGTTAGAGTGATTGTATAGTAAAAGAAGGGTTATAAATGTCATGGAAATAGTTAATCCACAGTTTGTAAATTTTAAACAGGGTTTTATATCTAACAGCTTCCACTGTTGATGTCTAAATGCTGTCAAATTTTGTGTAATTATTTAGTGTGTTCACTCAGTTAATTTATATTTCAATTATTCAGTTAATAATAATACTACTAATAATTTGTTCCTTTATATATAGTGCATTACATAAAATAAGCCCAAAGCACTTAAAAATATGTATGGCAAAAGTTGGGACAATTTCAACACTCGCACACATCCCCTTATAGCCACATTTGATTTTTATGTACACTAAGACATTGAATCATGCTCAGAAAACAAATTATAGTTGACGTAGAGTATAAATATTCATTACACCAATACCAATATACACACAACTTTTAGCTTAATTTTACTGTTGCTGCATAACATTTAGAAAAAAAAATGCCTTTTTTGAAAGCCACAATCTTTTTCGTTGTGAACATTACACAGGGGTTGTAAGTACAACATCGCAGTACCTTACAACTCATAGTAAGCCTTCTTACTCATTTAGCGATTCGGATGCTTTTTAGAAAAATTGACTTATCTGTGATTCTAGAAATGATAGAGTTATATATTTTTCATACTCAAGTGTATTTGATTCTTCTCAGCACACTATAAATAACTCACAAAGTCCAGATTCTGACATGCGCCTGATTCACCATGCTTGCCTCAATATGTGTACACATGTATCTCTAACAACCACTGCCCTTGCCTCTGCCCCTGTGACCGCCTGCTGCTGTGTCGGCCGACCAGGGTGAAGGCACCATCGAGTACGTGGTGGAGGCGTCAGATGCCGAGGGTCTGCGTAGCTGGCTCAAGGAGATCCGGAGCTGCCTCCAGCAGAACCACTTCCCCGCCACGGCCGAGGGAATCGCATCCATGTACGACAAGTTTGAACTAGATCCTTGCATGAATAGACTAGAATTGTGTTAAAGGCATTTAAAAAAATTGCTGTGAGAAAAGATTAAATACCTTTACTGTGGAATAGAATATTCAATGTGTGTAAATACAGTATGACAATTAAGTTTGATGAAAGTTGTACTATGTCATCTAGCAGCATCAAAGGAATGCTTTGTTTTAAAACAATTTTGAGGTTCACTTAAAGGACATACTACTTAAGGCAAAGATAGCATGAGCAGGGGACGTCATTTGACTTAGACTGAGTTTGGAATACAGCGGCCATGTTTTATCATTACCAACAAGTAATAACTGTAAGCAGATTACCTCAGTCAAAGACACTCATTGGTTTGCTATTTTCTTTCTATCCCATTGTAACTTGCAGGAGGCCCAGACTGCCCACAGCTCCGTCGGGCTCCATAGAGAGGAAAGGTGAGCAGTAACTGACTGAGCCAGGCTCACTCCTACACATCCAGGGCTGTGAATCTTCCTCATATCCTCAATTAAATTCCTCCCTTTTGGTCCAGTTCCCTCGTTTTTATAATCTTTTTCAAAATATTTGGTTCTATTTTATGATAAATTAGATCTTCAATCATCTATGTAAAAGTTTCTTCTATCTCTGGAAGTAAGATTAAAGATTGAAAAAGTTTATAAATCCATATTGCCTATTTTTATTATTAATACATGTATTTTAAAAGAAAACATTTTTAGCTGAAGCATTATTTCAGACCCCCCTTAAAAATATCAAAAATAAATTTCCCTCTTAAGTAGACATTGTTTTATGTTTGCACCTGTTTGAACGACCCAGCTATTAGACAGTCTATGATATTCCCACATTGACTCTGCAGTAACCAGCCATCTTTGAAGCCCCGTACTGTTTAGTCAGTCTTTGCACTAACCACACACGCATTGATCCCCCCCAGACCAAGCCCCCCTGACGCCCCAGCACCGGAGCTCGTCGCAGGGCAGCCTGGGGTCGAGCACCCCGTCCATCCCGCCTCGGCCCTCCCCGCGCCCCTGGAGCATGATCCACGTGGACAGCAACAACACTCCCCCCAGCGCCTCCAACATCAGCGCCGACATGCGCAACTCCCCGCGCACAGACACTGGTTTCGGTAGGTCACATGATCCTGGTGTGGGTGTAGGTTATTATGTTATAAATCATTATACAGTGATGCCAATTTTCTGTAAATTTACTACAGATTTTCAGTTTTAAAAAAATGAGTTGGCAGGCTGGAGTTCAGTGAAACTCTATGGTAAGGCGTGATGTTTTGAGATTCATTATGATATGCCCCTTTCACTTAAAAAAGATTCAGTTAAAAAAAAGAAAAGAATCCAGATGGGTCACTGCTCACATGTTCCTGATGCAGTTTATAAATCATTATAGAACTAGTAGTGGTACTGAACCATGTTTAGTCGTAATTTTTTAAAATCTCATCTCTAGAGCTGCTTTTTTTTCTTCTTTTTTTTCTTTTTGATCCCTATTAATCTCTAACTGCTGAGTCTAAACACACTTGGAGTGTGTATGTCACATTGATGTGATAAAAAAGGTCCCTGCTGATTTAACCGAGATTTAAAAAAAAATTATAAATGATTAATCTCAGATGACTCTCATCCTCTCATCTACTTGTTTCGTTTTTATTTATTTATTTATTATTTTTACAAAGCAGATTTTTATTTAGGTAATCAAAACCGTTTTTTCTGATAGCAGCAAAGTAAAATGGTAGCATTACTGATACCAATAATCAGGGGTGTCAAGGATTTCACGATATATATTATGCTTTTCGATAATTTAGAGTTCAGTTCTTTGCTTGAAAACCATCTGTTGACAAGAAGTGGTCAATTAGTAAGATCTAGTTTTATTCATTGATCAATTATACTTGCCTTTACTCTCTTTAACTTCTATTTTGTGCTTCCAGTTGCTTTGAATTAGGGCATTATTCATAGCTAGTTGATACATATAATCAAAATGCTTTATGCACCTGACTCGACTTTGCAAGGTGACATGAAAAAGGTTCTATAAACACTTTTGTGGTTTTGAGAAAAACGCAATTAAAATTTTGAACTATTTAAACTGATAATCAGGTCTTTAATCATAATGTTTCTTTCATTTTATAACCAGGCTGCCAACCTCTGCAGGTTTTATTTTGATGGTTCTTCTGTTCAGGTAGAAGCTTTTCATGCTGTTATCTCTACTTGTACCAAAATTGCAGCTAAAACCTTTTTAATGCCCCCCCCCCCTTACTCATGACTATGTCCCAGCAGGTGAGCCGGACGGCGCCCAGGGTCACCATGACGACGGGATGAGCGGGGTGGAGGCGCTGCTCAGCGAGTACCCCTGGTTCCACGGCACCCTATCCCGCGCCGAGGCCGCGCAGCTCGTCTTACAGCAGGGGCCCTCGGGCCACGGCGTCTTCCTGGTGCGGAAGAGTGAGACGAGGGCCGGAGAGTATGTGCTGACTTTCAACTTCCAGGGCCGAGCCAAGGTAAGTTCCCCATGCTGGCAGTTTTAGTTAAGTTTTAACCTCTTTGATTCCTTTTGGAATATAGGGCTGCAGCAACTCCCCTCCACCATAGTTCAACCCCCAGCGCCTTGATTTTCCACTGTACTTGCCTGCCTTCAGTAAACTGTTATCTCTATATTTCAGTGCTGCAATTTTCTGTACATTTACAGATTCTCAGTAAAAAGATGGCAAGTAAAGGTCTGTCAATGGTCTATGTATTGTGATTCAATATGGGCTGAGGGAAAAAAAAAATCTAGTATCACTGATAACCTCCAAGATTAGTAGCTAGACCATGTGGCAGATGGGTTCAGAAACAAACGTCTGACAATTTTCACATTTGGTCTCACTGAGACAGTGCTGGGGTACCAGGACTCCTGACATTGGCCAAACCAGCAGAAGAAAAGATCTGACAGTTAAATTGTTTGTTAGAACGTGGAATCTCCCAATCGGGAGACCAATGTTCTGCCACCTGCACCAGCTGGCTCCATCCAGAGAAGTTGGTAAGAAAGAAATCATTAGGAAAAAAATTAGAATAGAAATCTAGGATTAGTAAAGGGAAAGAAGCACCCAAGTTTTGCGATCAGGAAAGGTAAATGTAAATAGACACAAGTTGTGTTTATAACACAGTAGATGACGCACAAGATAAGGTTGGTTGATTGGTTGGGTTGGTTTATTGTCCAACAGCAGCACTATATAGGCTATATTATGGACGGATCCCAAGACTGACGTCTGACAATTTTATGTGCTGCCACACACGAGACAGGACGGGGATACCATGACTCCTGTCTCAGCCGGTCACATTATACTGACACCGACCCAACCAGTAGCGCACAAGATAAAAAGCTGAGAACGCTTATTCCCAGAAGCTAGTATAGACTATTTCTCAGTGATGGTTGTAAGTGGGAGTTCAGTAAAGGTCCGTCAAAGGATTGTTTTGTGATACAATATGCTTTGCTCACTGTATACGAGAAGTTCAGTAAGAGAATGACCCACCAATGAGATCGTCATGTTATGGAGGAAACAAACAATTTACAAACCGTACAGGATCATAATAAAAATGTAAAGAAATCTCTCCAAATTTGTTCAGAATATTACAAGTTATTAGAGGAGGACGGGAGGGCTAACTCTGAACTGCAAAACCATACTCACATGTTTCTTTTCTTTTCTTTTCCCCTCCACCCCCCTCCTCCCTCCCTTCAGCACTTGAGAATGACCATCAACAGCGAGGCGCGGTGCAGGGTGCAGCACCTGTGGTTCGAGACCATCTTCGACATGCTGGAACATTTCCGCACGCACCCCATCCCCCTCGAGTCTGGCGGCAGCTCGGACGTGACCCTGCAGAATTTCATCGTGTCGCTGGAACGGCCCCAGGTCAGCGCGCACGCGCCGCCTCACGGATCCCCGAGGGTTCGGGCAGGGGTTGCGGGGCCAGGTCCGGGTCACCATGGCAACGGGCGCAACGCTCTGGCGGCCGTGCACAACGACGGAGTGCGGGATGTCGTGGTGGTCAGCGGGTCGGTCAGGGCTCGGACGTCGTCCATAGAGAACGTTGTCCGAGAGCAGACCCAGGCACAGCAGCAGCAGCAGCAGCAGCACAGCCGCGCCATCGACAGCCACTACTCGTTTGTCTGATAGAACAACAGCCACTACTCGTTTGTCTGATAGAACAACAGCCACTACTCGTTTGTCTGATAGAACAACAGCCACCACTCGTTTGTCTGATAGAACAACAGCCACTACTCGTTTGTCTGATAGAACAACAGCCACTACTCGTTTGTCTGATAGAACAACAGCCACTACTCGTTTGTCTGATAGAACAACAGCCACTACTCGTTTGTCTGATAGAACAACAGCCACTACTCGTTTGTCTGATAGAACAACAGCCACTACTCGTTTGTCTGATAGAACAACAGCCACTACTCGTTTGTCTGATAGAACAACAGCCGCACCACTGGGAACCATAACACGATAGCACGGTTGGGCTACTGGCAACACTGATAGCACATTGGACCGTCGACAACCATTACTCTTTTGTCTGATAGCGGAGTTGGAGCATCAACACCACTACTTGTTTGGTCGATAGCGGAACTTCTTAGTCTGATAGTACGGTTGTGCCATCAGCAACCATTACTTGTTTGTGTGGTTGTCACAGTAACTGAGGCATCAGCAACCATTACTCGTTTGTGTGATTGTCACAGTAACTGAGGCATCAGCAACCATTACTCATTTTTGTGAGCGCTGAGCTATCAACAACCATTTCTCGTTTCTGTGGATTTCATGGTAACTGAGGCATCCGCAACCGTTACTCATTTTTGTGAGAGCGCTGGGCTATCTTTAACCATTACTTGTTTATGTGATCGCCACGGTAACCGAGTCATCAGCAACTATTTCTTGTTTGTGTGATCACCACGGTGGCGCTGTCGACAACCATTGCTGTTAAGTGTGATCACTGAGTTATCTCCAACCATTTGTCGTTTGTGTGATGACTAAGGATGCCATTAAAAAACGTGTGTTTGTATGATAGCTCTGGAGTGGCAACGCAGCTGAAGACACCTAGAACTTGAAGTTTCTTTGATGTTTTTAGAGGTTAGCATAGGTGGGATAAATGAGGATGGGCAACTTGTTAACACAGCTGAAAAATTCTAGGTGGAGACCAAACAAAATCTTTGGTGTTACGAATAGCATGTTTTAGAGGTGAAAACTTTTCTTATTTCTCCCGGCAGTTTTGGATGTGCCGCAGGCCATGGTTGGGGTCGGATTGCAAAATGCGTGGCCTTTTCTGGTCAGTGGCCTATTCCTTGCCGAGGGTGGAGGGCAGTAGTGAGATAGAATAGGCCTGATCAGATGTGAAAAGGTTAAGAACAGCTGAATACTCAATGTTTATATGGAAATCCTGTCATAGCGGACAGAGAGTTTGATTGTGAACTGTGACTGTGGCAGTTTTCTTTGTTCAGGAATAGAAGAATGGATATGGGCATGGATCGTTATTACTTTTCCCAAACTATTTAAGGGTTAGTATACTCTCCAAATTTCTTTGGGCCAGAAGCAAAAGTGTTGATTGAAGGCTCACAATAGCTTAAATATGTCAAAGGGTACAGAATTCTGTGAGAGATTTACTAGAGAGATAAACATTATTGAGGTGGAAGAAGAGCATGCTGAGTAAGCAGAAGAGGAAATCATTTCATCACAATGTACAGTTTATTATAAGAGTGTAGAGCACAGCTTAATTTTGTCACTCTGTTGTTTGTGTATGCATCCGCAACAAGTATTGGTCTGCCAACATAAATTTGCTGGAACAACCAATCATGTTGAATTATGTCAATATGGCCATGGTGACCAATACAAGAATGGACATAAACATAATTCAGCTACAATAACAATCTTGGCATGAAGTAATGAGGGTGAACCTATGAAAAAAAATGGACGACATGTGTTATTTTGTATTTTACCTTGAGGTCTCCAGTATTGAATGCTGCCCATGTTTATGTTCAGGGGAGATTACCCATTTTAATATCATAACCTGGAGCTATTTCCCTTTGACTGAGTGACTCACCATTAAAATGCATGTCCATGGAAAATTGTAGACATCACAGATTTAAAACTAGAAGAAATTTTGCAGCTCACGTCGTTGATCTATTCCCTGGCAACATGAGGCATAGATTTCATCTAAGTCTTGAGCCAGCAATGTTTTTAATGGTTTCTTGTCCTTTTTTTGTGTGTTTTTGCTGTTGTTTGTTTTAAATTAAAGGTATGAAGATATTTTCCTACTGGGTAGACTAAGAATGTCATAGCTAAGGGTTTTAAGGATTTGGACATAGGTGTCAAAGGTTGGAGGAAAGTATGACTGATCCTGTCGTAAAATTATTTTTATATGTATGAAAATATTTGTTAAATAGTAAGATAATTTTATAACTTCTCTCAAATCTATTTATGTCATGTCTTTTTTTTTAATCACTTGTATTGTTCTAAAGGCAAGTTGAGGCTACACATTTTGCTTGTTTAAGAAGACCATGAATATACCATAATACCAGACATACTTTTTGACAAGTAATAAAAATGTGTGTTGTCAGTACAAATAATAATAATAATAATAATAATAATAATTAAATGGATGATAATAATAATAATAATAATAATTATATGGATGATACACTGGTGTGTTTTGTACAGTTACGTTTGGATCAAGAATACACATTTCTTCCCAGTACGTATTGTAATTGTATCAGTCATAAATGATAATGATGCACTCTTTTTTCTTCAGGTTTTAGTATCGGTAGTATTAGTGACACAAACATCGTATTTTCTCAGTACAATTATTTGTATTGAGAGCACACGGGTGTTCCGTGTGCATTTATTGGTGTAGATGAAGCACTCTTGTATTTTAAGTATCTTCTGTATTTATTTAGTGACATTAGTAGTAGCGTGAAGAACACACTCGTGTCTTGTGTCCTCAATGCGATTGTCAGTATTGGTGATACATTGATTTGTGTTCCAGGTGTAGTTACATTAGTAGTAGCGTGAAGAAGACACTCGTGTCTCGTGTCCTCAATACGATTGTCAGTATTGGTGATACATTGATTTGTGTTCCAGGTGTAGTTACATCAGTATTGATGAGCTGTGTTCTATGAACACATTCATAAGAATTGTTGGTGTCCCTATGTTCTAATTATAGTTTTTACAATAAAATCGTTACACTTGTGTTTTAGTTACAGTAGCATTATTACACTTGTGTTTTAGTTACAGTAGTGTCATTGCACTTGTGTTTTTGATATAGTTACAGAAGTGTCATTACACTTGTGTTTTCTGTATAGTTACAGTTGTATTATTACACTTGTGTTTTCTGTATAGTCAGAGTAGTGTCGTTACACTTGTGTTTTCTGTATAGTTACAGAAGTGTCATTACACTTGTGGTTTTGGTATAGTTACAATAGTGTCGTTACACTTGTGTTTTCTGTATAGTTACAGTAGTCTTGTTACATTTGTGTTTTCTGTATAGTTACAGTGTCGTTAAACTAGTGTTTTTAGTATTATTTACAGAAGTATCATTACACTTGTGTTTTTTGTATATTGTCATTAACGCCAATACTCTTGTGTTTTCACTATAGTTCTAAGTATATATTACGAGGTAGAATTGATTTTAGCATGTAAGAAAAATGTATATATATAATTATGTAGCGAGCTTTGTTTTATTACTGTTCTGAATTCTACAACAGTGTATTCCATGGCTGTGAACAAAAAGAATACTAATTGTAACTTGTGTCTCAGTAGCCAGATCTATCATGATATTTATGCCTGACTAGCTTTACTTGGGTCTTGTAATGCATTTTAGTTGACTCAATTGTATATTATATCTATACTCTAATTATAAAATTATTGGTTGTTTTTGCCACAAATAGCAATCTTGATATTTAGTTTGGATTTTTATTATAAGATCAGTCAGTGTAAATCTCTGCACAATCTCTGCATGTTAATTCTGTGAGTTTGTGTTTTTATTCTTAACTAAAAGATCAGTCCTTGTAAAGGGAGCATCATATCAACATAATACAGTGATGCCAGTTTACCGAACTTTACAGATGAGAATTTCAGTACAAGAGGAAAAGTTGTGAGCTCATTGTTCTGTAACAGTCTGTAATGGGGTTATGTTTTCTTATTAAATGTTAATATGCTATGCTGCTGTGCAATAGAAGTTCAGTAAAAAAAAACAATGATGCTGTTGGCTCAACTGATATCTCTATGACCATGTCAACTGCACATTCTATCAGATTTAACCACTGTGAGCCTGTGACGAGTCGCTTGATAGAGACTTCAACTTAAACCTGAGCTTCCTCTTGCAAGGATAAACCTGGGAGACACTCACACATAAATCAGAGCATTAGTCAAGTGTTGAAATGTTCAGTGGTGTCTCGAATACGTTTTTATGGTTGTCCAAGATCATTTGAGACGACAGTGACCAATTGAGACAGATTATGGGTCGGAACCTACATACACCAGCTTATAATTATACATAATTTCTCATGCCTCATCATGTCATTTTCTCTTCTCTGTGTAAGCTTTTCTCTGTTCTCTCATATTTTTCTTTGTATAAATTATTTTTGTATTCTTTTGTTGTTTTTGCCTTGGCTAAACCAGGAAGAAAGAAATGTGTGTGTGTGGAAAAAGGGAGCTAGTCTCGTATGTTCCCGGTGCAGCAAATACGGGTAGTCATGTTACATGTATTAAGGAAAGATATTTTACCAATTCACTCATGTTTTGTGTTTACCTTGCTTCAGAAACACTCTAGTAACCTGAGCAATGGTTGGCTAGATTGTGTTTGTGTGTGGGTGTCATCTTCGCTGTAGAAAATGTTGCAGTGATGCCAATGTTCCGTAAATTTACAGATTTTCATTTGTAGTAAAAAAATTAATTCATTAAATATAATGTTCAATATAACATTGTAAAAAATATTAATTATATTGAGAGCACACGGGTGTTCCATGTACATTTATTGGTGTAGATGAAGCACTCTTGTATTTTAAGTAATTAGTATCTTCTGTATTTATTTAGTGACATTAGTACTAGCATGAAGAACACATTCGTGTCCTCAATATGATTGTCAGTATTTGTGTTCCAGGTGTAGTTACATCAGTATTGATGAGCTGTGTTCTTAGAACACATTATGATTCATAAGTATTGTTGGTGTCCCTATGTTCTTGTTATAGTCTTTTCAGTAGTATTATTACACTTGTGTTTTCGATATAGTTACAGTAGTGTCATTACATTTGTGTTTTCTGTATAGTTACAGTAGTGTCGTTACACTTGTGTTTTTGGTATAGTTACAGTAGTTCGTATTACATTTGTGTTTTCTGTATAGTTACAGTAGTGTCGTTACACTTGTGTCTTCGGTATCATTATATAACTATCGATACACTTGTGTTTTTAGTGTTATTTACAGAAGTATCATTGCACTTGTGTTTTCCGTATATTTTCATTAACACCAATACCCTTGTGTTTTCACTCTAGTTCTAAGTATATATTACAAGGTAGATTTGATTTTAGCATGTAAGAAAAATGTATATATACGTAGCGAGCTTTGTTTTATTACCGTTCTGAATTCTACGACAGTATAATTCCATGGCTGTGAACAAACAGAATACTGGTTGTAACTCGTGTCTCATTAGCCAGTTCTATCATGATATTTATGCCTGACTAGCTTTACTTGGGTCTTGTAATGCATTTTAGTTGACTCAATTGTATTATATCTATACTCTAATTATAAAATTAGTTGTTTTTGCCACAAATAGCAATCTTGATATTTAGTTTGGATCTTTTATTATGAGATTAGTCTTTGTAAAGGGTGCACCATCTCTGCATGTTAAATCTGTGAGTTTGTGTCTTTATAAGATCAGTCAGTGTAAAGGGAGCATCATATCAACATAATACAGTGATGCCAGTTTCCCTAAATGTACAGATGAGAATTTCAGTAAGAGGAAAAGTTGTCAGCTCATTGTTGTGTAACAATTTGTTATGGGGTTATGTTTTCTCATTAAATTTTAATATGCTATGCTGCTGTGCAATAGAAGTTCAGTAAAAAAAAAACCAATGATGCTGTTGACACAACTGATATCTCTATGACTATGTCAACTGCACATGACATTCTATCAGATTTAACCACTGTGAGCCTGTGACGAGTTGCTTGATAGAGACTTAAACTTAACCCTGAGCTTCCTCTTGCAAGGATAAACCTGGGAGACACTCACACATAAATCAGAGCATTAGTTAAATGTTTAAGTGTTCAGTGGTGTCTCGAATACGTTTCTATGGTTTTCCAATATAATTTGAGACGACTGTGACCAATTAAGACAGATTATGGGTTGGAACCTACATACACCAGCTTATTATACATAATTTCTCATGCCTCATCATGTAATTTTCTCTTCTCTGTGTAAGCTTTTCTCTGTTCTCACATATTTTTCTTTGTATAATTTATTTTTGTACATGTATTCTTTTGTTGTTTTGGCTTGGCTAAACCAGGATAAAAGAAAATGTGTGTGTGTGGAAAAAGAGAGCTAGTCTCGTATGTTCCCGGTGCAGCAAATACGGGTAGTCATGTTACATGTATTAAGGAAAGATATTTTACCACTTCACTCATGTTTTGTGTTTACCTTGCTTCAGAAACACTCTAGTAACCTGAGCAATGGTTGGCTAGATTGGGTGTGTGTGTGTGTCATCTTCGCTGTTGAAAATGTTGCAGTGATGCCAATTTTCCATAAATTTACAGATTTTCATTTTTAGTAAAAAAATTAATTCATTAAATATAATGTTGAATATAACATTATAAAAAAATTAATTCATTAAATATAATTTTGAATATAATATAAAAAAATTAATTCATTAAATATAATGTTGAGTATAATATTATATATTCTTTGTTTAAGCCGTGCTAAACTCAGAAAAGTACAGTAAAATAAAAAAGAACATTGAGCCTCTAATGCGTCTGTTGGAGCCTTGGCTGCTGTGACTCGGACTTAATGACAGCAACGCCAATTTTCTGTACATTTGCTGATTTTGTGATTCAGTCGACATCACTGTAGTGGGAATGGGATGCTGGTTGATAATCGATCATGCTTTGGCGATCACGTGGTGGTATGATTATCACATTGTTCACATAATATTAAAACCATGATCAGACTAATTTTGGTGTACCGGTTCACCCAGTATATTTTCTGAAGAACCTTACATCTTACATCTTGATGAGCAGCAGCGGATGAGATTCGAACCAAACACCCTTCTGCTCACTAGTCCACAGCTATAGATAAGCACCTCCCTTTTTCCAAAGGAAAGAAAAGGAGGACCATTTTTTACATTTCTTTTGGTTTGGACAGGACTAAGTGCTTTCCATAGCAATTGATGACCCACAGGGGGTAGAAATGAGTTACATAGCAATAGATGACTTATAGAGGGCAGAAGTCACCTTGACTTGCTTTAATTATGATACTCTAATTTATTTGTATTCTCAAATAATGGCCTCTGTGAACGCAGGATCAGAATTTTGTTCAATGTGTACATAATATAATTATTATTATTGAAATTCAATGTGAGCAGTTTTTCTGTGGTGCGCTGTATGGTTATCATAATTAATGCCATTGTTATTGAATGCTGTTTTTGCTGCGCTCAGACTCTAGGCTCTTGTTTTTATCTCTCGTGTCAATGTTCGTCTATCAACAAAGCAAGACAATGCAAAAGATGAAATGTTTTAATTATACAATTGTTTGTGGCGACTTTTATCAGATATAAAGTTACATGTTAGTTGTTACAGTCATAGAAATTTACAAAAACATTTCTGAGTTCAAGGGCTTTTTCAGGGACTTGTAATTTTAAGTTGTTTTTTTTTGTGTGCTTATTTCTTAGGGTTTTTTTTTCTTTTTTTCTCAACAACTCTATTATGAAATTAGACTTGATTTAGAGCTCTAGATATTGCCATTGATGTAAAAATGTTAGCCTGAATCTAGGTCTGTGTTAAGTGCACAGGCAAAGAAAGAATAGATAGTCATTTATTTAAAAACAAAACAACAACAAAACCTTATTGGGTGAGTGCGACTACAAAGGGCTTGTTTCTCAATCTTTCTCCATAAGACAATGTTTTCAGGTTTCTTCTGAGAAGACCAACATTAGGAACATGTACCACTCAGCAGCTATTCGTTTCTACCAGGCAGTGGATGTTTAGAACCTATGGTTGTTAAAAGTCTGTAGCTTCTCAACACGCATTTAAAAGGACCTTTGCGTAGGCTTGATTTAAGTTGTATCACTGAACTTTCACAACAAACATTATTTGCTATGTCTTTATTTTGCAAAATCTTTAAAACTTGATAAAGTTTTTAGGTTGTTGTTGTTTATGTTTATAAACCTTTCTCTATCTAAACCATGAATTGTATAAAGATGCTTGCTTGAAGCTTTTGATATTGAAACCATTATTTGCATCTCCTCAGCAAAACCATTTTGTTGAAACCGTATATTATATATATACATGTACATGTATTGTAAAGAATATAAAAAAAAAACATCAAGGAAAAAGACTGAATAGATTCTGCTTCTGTAATTCGATTTTAAAACGTTTATACATGTGTTTTATTTAAGATTTGCTTTGATATTATTATTATTGCTATGATTATTACAATTTTCTATGTCACTAAGTCCTGAAAATCTGCAACACTTGAATGTCTATACACATAATGGTGAGTGAATCAACCTATGTAGAAGACGGCAACACTTTGAGGATTAAAGGAAACCTGAACAGCCGGAGTGTATACTGCATTTTCATAATGAATAGATGTTGCGTCAGTGTGTGTGTGTGTGTGTGTGTGTGTATGTGTGTGTACTGCATATTCTATATTCATAATGAATAGATGTGCCAGTGTGTATGTGTGTGTGTGTGTGTGTGTAAACATAGACAGCCTGTTTGTGCAAAAATATTGCGCTAGCAATTCTATGTGACTTTTTAGCAGCCAGATGTGATGTGGGTGTTTGGAACAGTTTGTCTGAATGCTATAATTACACTTTTACTTAGAGTGCATTGGAGGGATAATGCAAACAAATGTAAATAAGTAAATGTGTAGCTGCAAATAAGCTGTGTCTTTGTGACTTGTGCTACAGCCTAAGTGATTGTTTTCAGTGTTGAGGTTTAGTGCATTATGATCAGGGTAATTGACTTTGAATTATTTTATTGTTATAGTTAGTATGTATCATGCATTGTTGACAAAACCTATGTGACTAAGATTATTGCAATGGCCTCTCTCTGTGGACCTACATTCACTTGCATATGTGGTAAATACTGCCATGCAGCAATAGCTTGCTGTATAATGTACTAATAATAGCTTGCGTTTGCAAGGATTTAATATAAGTAATTTTATACACGTGTATGCATAAAATGATAGAAGTATTCAATTGTGGACATATTTTTTAAGGCACAATCAAAATGTCTCGATCACAGGAATGAAAAATTAACGTAGATTGGGCAGCTTTAACAAGAGCATTTTCGTAACATTCAGTTGAGCTTCATTTTGCAGTCACTGGGTTTCATGTAGAGTTCTACATTATGGAGACACTGCCATGTGCGATTTGAACTTCAGACCCCTTACTTGTCAGTCCAGATAACTATCAATAAAGCCTCATATCGCATAGAGATGTGTGTGTAAAATGTATGAAAGATGTTTGAAGTCTTTTCTCTTAAGTGCAATGATGGACTGTTGTGTTGGGAAATGAATATGTAGTGTTCTGTCCTAGCATTAAATGATATGTGTGGTGTGACAAAAGTGTAGTGTTCTTGTAAATCAAGGACAGATATTTGGTGATGAGAATGTGTAGTGTCTGTCTTGTCAATCAATGACAGATGTGTGGTAAAGAGAATGTGTAGTGTCTGTTTTGTCAATCAATGACAGGATGTGTGGTGTGGCGAAAGTAATGTTATGTCTAGTCAGTCAATGATAGATGTGTGGTAAAGAGAATCTGCAGTTGTGTCATTCAATGACAGATGTCTGTTAAAGAGAATGTGCGGTGTCTGTTGTGTCATTCAATGACAGATGTGTAGTGAGTTGAATGTGTGGTGTTCTGTCTTGTCAGTCTATGAGAAGTGTGTGGTCCAGAGACTTTGTAGTTAGTTACATTGGCGGTTCACTCGCCTTGTCGGATGCACGCCCGAGAGTTCACTTGCTCCTTCACCAAGAGAAGTCGTCAGTCTCGTCACTACTTAGAGACATGCTATTCATTTCTTTGGTCATAGAATTCATCAACTTTTAATGTGCCGCTTCTCATATTACTTGATGGAAGATTTAAGCATTGTATAATTTCAGGAGAAGGAGTTTTGTTACTGCTTCTGATGTGTATTATTTTTTGTGTCATTATCAAAGCGTTTTACTGGTTCCATGTTGTTATTTCTCTTTTTGCTTTTATCTTCCATTTACTCAAAATAAACATTTTCAAATATTGAACCCATTAGCTATATAGACTTATGTGTGTGTTTTTTGTTGTTGTTGTTTTATTTTTGTTTTTGTTTTGAATGAGAGAACATTTTTAATTCGCCCAACTAAGGAAGTTTCTTTGTTTCCACCATGGGACCACCTCAAGTCCCCAAGGAAGGACACCTTGCTTTGTATTAATATCATTTTAAAAATAATTTATAATCATGATAACAACAACTACAGCTACAGCCACAACAACAACCACGACGATAACAACAACAATAACGACAACAACAACAACAACAATAATAATACTCCTTCAAATGCTTAGTCTATGACATATTTGTTTACTCATCATTTTACATGTCCTCCGGGTGAGCAAGCCGTTTATTGTGTCACTATGTAAATAACATTAGAAACTATTTGATGAGTCAAAAACAAATTTAAAGGTGTAGAGTAAGGTTATTTTTTTTTAATATTTTTTTTGTATCACGAATGGTTGTTTTATTCTAATAAACATGTCACGTAGTTTTTTTTTTCTTCCTAAACTATGACCTCACGGTTTAGGCACTTTCCTTGATTTCCCTGAAGCTACATCATACATGGTGGCAGTACATGTATGATTTTTCTAGGTCACGGACAACATCTGTTTCAATGCTCATACAGGACAAGTTGACAATTTATTCTATTCTTGTTGTCCTTTGAAAATATCGCTCCTCCTCGCTGCTATTTGACACTACTAGTATTACTAGAACTGCGTATTATTCTGGGTGCAATTTCAACATTTGGAAACGTGTGTTGGACTTTGTTCGAGATAAGCCCGCAAAAGCGTGACTCTGGGCTTATCTATTTTGATTATTCTTCAAAAAAAAAAAAAAAAAAAAAAAAAAAAAAAAGATGTTTAGGAACTTAGTAAACTCATGATTGGGATAAAGAAAAGTGTAGGCCCAAATCGTCTTTGAAAGATGAATATACTAGATCTAGTCTTTGTGCTGCGATTTTTATCTTTGTCAGGAAATGTAAAGGCATCTAAAAGCCAAGACGAGTGATACTTTCTGAATGCGACTTTAATCTATAGGGCCTACTCTAAACTATGGCAACTATGGAACTGATCTAGATCTATAAACGGAAGACATTTCTCTACTCTCTCATCATTAGTGTAGCTGTGATTCATTTGCGCTACCGTGATCAAGAGTTGCTTTCTTTACCTTGGAATGTCTCTACCTTATTTTTTAAACCATATAAGATAGTTAGGACATTACATAGCATTTTTTCCAACATAGATCTAGTTGAAACATGTTACGCCTGGAAGCGATAAAAACTTTCAAACGCATCACGGTACATCATCAACAAAATTTGTGTATTTAATGTATTCAAATCAGGTTTATTGTGTTACAGGATTTTTGTGTTTGTTGTGTCGACCTTTTGCAAAGTGTCATTACAAAATAAAGTTGTCAAGTCTATGAATTTTCCAAATGACCCATCTGTATGTTAATTGTTATGCCTATCAGTCCTTTTCAAACTATTACATTGTATAAGGTTAGCCATGGCGAAAGTGGAATGCCCTGACCACGACTAATTTGCGCTCTATTTTGTTTCTCTCTTTCCATGATATACTTTTTCCTCTCTCACTCACATTTTCTTTTCCCAACTCTTTTCCCACATTATTCATCCCTCTCGCTCATTCCATCTTCCTCTTTTATTTCTACCCCTCGTTATTTTTAACCCCCCCCCCCTCACCTTTTCTTTCTTTCTTCTCACGTCTCATTTTCACCTATCCCCCTTTTCTCTCCATCCACATTGCAACTTGATTTAAGTGTTACTCTCTCTTCCCGAAATCGCTTCCATACCCTCTTTCCACATCCCCATTTTCTACCTTTCCCCATCATCATCATCATCATCATCATCATCATCATCATCATCATCATCATCATCATCACCATCATCATTATCACCAACATTCTATTGCTAGAGACAGAAACGAGCGGGGAAGTAGAAATAGAAGAGTTGTTTACAGACATCAACAGTGCCTTAGCCCGCACATTAATAAAGACAGGTGTTTTTCTGTCGCTTTTTCCCTCCACTCCACTCGGTATTCAGACAGGGCAGGAGTAGGCTGTGTGATTTTGTCCAACCCCTCAACAATGCACGCTTTTGCCAATGGGCCTACACAAAAAAATATCAAGTATCTAGATCTAGATCTAGTAGGCTACATTGGTGTACAATATTGATCGCAAGTGAACGAAGTGGAAAAAAATTAATAATTATGTCAGACTGAGCCAGGCTAAAGTGACTGTAGGATTTAAGCTTAGACGTCACATTGGATTAAAAAACAAATTTAAATCTGTAGAGTAAGGTTTTTTTTTTTTTTTAATCACGAATGGTTGTTTTATGGTTATAAAAATTAACGTAGTTTTTTTTTTTTTCTAAACTATGACCTCACGGATCAGGCACTTTACTTGATTTCCCTGAAGCTACATCATCTATGGTGGCAGTACATGTATGATTTTTCTAGGTCACGGACAACATCTGGTTTAATGCCCACAAGAGACAGGTTGACAGGTTATTCTATCCTTGTTGTTCTGTGAAAATAGCGCTTTCCTCGCTGCTATTTGACACTGGTAGTATTACTAGAACTGCGTATTATTCTGGGTGCAATTTCAACATTTGGAAACGTGTGTTGGACTTTGTTCGAGATAAGCCCGCAAAAGCGTGACTCTGGGCTTATCTCTTTTGATTCTTCTTCTTCTTCTACAAAAAAAAAGATGTTTAGGAACTTAGTAAACTCATGATTGGGATAAAGAAAAGTGTAGGCCCAAATCGTCCCTGAAAGATGAATATACTAGTCTTTGTGCTGCGATTTTCATCTTTATCAGGAATTGTAAAGGCATCTCAAAGCCAAGACAAGTGATACTTTCTGAATGCGACTTTAATTTGTAGGCCCTACTATAAAAGAAGTATGGAACTGATCTATAAACGGAAGACAGTTCTCTACTCTCTCATCATTAGAGGAGCTGTGATTCATTTGCGCTGCCGTAATCAAGAGTTGCTCTCTTTACCTCGGAAGACAGTTCTCTACCTCTCTCTCTCTATGGAACTGATCTATAAACGGAAGACATTTCTCTACTCTCTCATCATTAGAGGAGCTGTGATTCATTTGCGCTTCCGTAATCAAGAGTTGCTCTCTTTA
The DNA here is from genome assembly GCA_003991915.1 of Elysia chlorotica. Classification (NCBI taxonomy): domain Eukaryota; kingdom Metazoa; phylum Mollusca; class Gastropoda; family Plakobranchidae; genus Elysia; species Elysia chlorotica. The sequence goes on from RQTK01000288.1 coordinate 59,290, forward strand.
CCTTGGAATGCCTCTACCTTATTTTTTAAACCATAATTATAAGATAGTTCGGACAATAACATGGCATTTTTTTCCACATAGATCTAGTTGAAACATGTTACGTCTGGAAGCGATAAAAACTTTCAAACCGCATCGCGGTGCATCATCGACAAATGTATTCAAATCAGTCGTTTTCAATCGATTACACTGTATGAACTTAACCATGGAAAATGGGATGCCCTGAGCACACACAATTTGCGCTCTATTTGTTTCACTCTATATCCCTCCCTCTCTCTTTCCATCATATACATCTTTTCCTCTCTCACTCACATTTTCTCTTCCCAATCTCTTTCTTCACTATATTCATCCCTCTCGCTCATTCCATCTTCCTTTTTTATTTCTATCCCTCGTTATTTTTAATCCCTCTTTTCTCTCCCCTCCCCTTTCTTTCTTTCTTCTCACTTCTCATTTTTCTCTCTCATTTCCACCCATCCTCCTTTCCTCTCCATTCACATTACAACTTGATTTCTTTGTACATTGTAACTCTCTCTTCCCTTACTCGCTTCCATACCCCCTTTCCACGTCCCCATTTTCTACCTCCCCCCCCTCTCTCTCTTCATCATCATCATCATCATCATCACCACCACCATCATTTTATTTTTAATGCTAGTGACAGAAACGAGCGGAGATATAGAAACAGAAGAGTTGTTTACAGGCAGCAACAGTATCTTAGCCCACACATTAATAAAGACAGGTGTTTTTCTGTCGTTTTTTCCCTCCACTCGGTATTCACTATTCAGACAAGACAGGAGTAGGCTGTGTGATTTTGTCCAACCCCTCAACTATGCACGCTTTTGCCAATAGGCCTACACAAAAAATATCAAGTATCTAGATCTAGATCTAGTAGGCTACATTGGTGTACAATATTGATCGCAAGTGAACGAAGTGGAAAAAATAATTATGTCAGACTGAGCCAGGATAAAGCGGCTATAGGATTTAGACGTCACCGTATAAAAAAAAGCCCGCTTGTTTCGTAAACATCCGTTTTTTACGCGCTGTGATCTCACGGAAAACACCTACGGACTCACATTACAGGCTCTTCTGCATGACACACATTTCGGTGAAAAACAGGCCCGCGCTACACGTAGGCTGGGCTGGGCAGAGGAATTAGACCACGATCTGTCTTCAGTGTCTTGCTCCGCACCAGTCTAGGCTAGATCTCTGTGTCTCTGTTCAGGATTTCGTCATCGTTATCCTCGTGTTGTGAGATTTTAGTAGACCCAGCGACTGCCGACTGAAGACAGTTGGAAACACTGGATCGAGATAGTGAGGACCTACGCAACATTGCACTAGGTCTAGATCTAGATCTATTCCATACGCTTTTGGTGCCGATTTTGTTCTCATTCGTTTCGGGTTTCGAATTGATATGAAATATGATTAGATTTATAAATCGCAATTCATAGATCTAAAATTAATTCATTCTCGATCCAGCCAAAACTTGTGAGGCCAAAGTGTGACGATATTTTAGAAGTGTGAGCTTAGTGTACGGATTATCTTTTTTTCTTGTTTACTTATTAAATTTTGTTTGACACGTTCAGGAATACGCAGTGCACGAATCGGGATGTTGATCTATTTATATCACAAGAACCAGCTGTTGTGTATTTTTTAACTTGAGCTGAATGAAGGCCAATAATTTATGTTGATTAAAGCAGCACAGAGTCTTGGTCTGTTGGTATACATAATATAATTATTTTCTAAGGCATCTGAGGGTAAATATTGATAATTTTCAACCCTCACAGAAATTGTATCATTGCCTTCTCTAGTTATTCAAAACACAGAAACATTAATAAAACAGCTTAAAAGCAGTAATAAATTTATCTTTTTTTTAAATTTTTTTTTTTTTCAAATGTGTGTACAAAATGTGTTGATTTTATGTTGGGCATTCCATTTGACCAAAATATAAAGTAATAAAATTATTATTGAAATAGGCCTACGAATGAAATTCCTTGTTAACTTACAAGTAATTCTTAGAATACATTACAAGATGTAGATCTAGACCCAAAAACTATAGATCGCGTGTATACTCCCCCCCCCCCCCCTCCCTTGATTTACCCTATGTAAATCTTTTAAAACCATTTTCTAAAAACTAATGATTTGGATACATAGGGTTAATGCCTTTAGCTTTTTCTGTTGTTTTCTCATCGGATTCAGCGAAATGTCGAAAGCAGATTTCTTTTGAAAACTGTGTATAAAAGGATATTTCTCTGTTGCCTTAAAAAATTTCACGGATTTGTGATTTTCCAATATTTTTACAATTGCTATTTTTTCATGCATAATTATACTGCACCACAAAATCTGCTATAAGCTATTGGATCAAGAAACTTATCCTTCTATACAAAATAGTCAAGCTATTGAACACCAAGTTTCACGTGATTTGGTTCATAAAATAAAAAGTGTTAGGGAAAAACATGTTGAAAAATAGTCTACAAGATGTCCGCTAGATTAAAAGTTTTTATTGGAATCTAGATCTAGATTTATTTGACCTGTGTCATAAAACCATTTTTATTTTGTTTTATCATAACCATACTTGGGCCACAAATATCACGGCCTTTTTGGTTAATTAATTGAATTTAAGACGCCACCATTATTTATTAAATGTGGTAAATTCCAACACAATTTTCTGACCTGTGTCGAAGGCAATTCAGACTTTATAACGATTATTTCCGTGTTACAAAAAAATGTATTTACTTGTACAGGTTTATGTGCCTGATTTTATAATGTCGAAAACATGCGTCGAACCCGTGCTACAAGTTGCCATTGTCCAAGATTAGTTCTAGATCTAGATCTGGCTAGATCCAGATCCTTATCACTATTCAGCGATGGAAGAAGCAGGTTTATCTTTCTATCCATTGGGCGAGAGTCATAGTTTCTTGACGGTTAGAGATCTAGATCTTCAAGATTTTTTGGCGCTGCATTAGAATTTCTAGACTAATTTTGTACAGTAGGCCTAGCTGAATAGGCTACACAACCATGCATGCATAACCCACTTACAATGATCCCTAGCAGTAGAAATGCACGATCTAGAACATGTCGCTAAAAACACATTTTAACCGAAGATCTAGATCTAGATATAGGTGTTTATGGCTTTAAAAGTCTAGATCTATTTGTCCACACCGAAACCGCGTTATTCTTCGCTTAAAGGAATAGAGCTAATTTGGCTGATCTTGGAGGTAGGACTAGAAATCTACATGTTGTTGCACATTACTTTATAAAGATATATTTTAAACATAGTCTAGACTTTTGTCAAATTGATGACCAATCTTCACTTAAAAGTACCCATGCTGCAAATTGAAAGATATCGCTACTAGGAGCGTTTAGTCTATTGTTGCAAAAAAGACTGACTTGCTGATTTACATAGGTTATTGCTGTCTTCACTAGATATTATAATATATAGGCCTACACATTTCTTTCAACCGTCCGGCAAAATTTGAAGACAGTTCTGTCTATAATTATTACGGTGCTAACATTCAACCAAGACCATCTCTGTAGCATAGAAGGCCTTGCCTCAAGTTCAACACATTAGGACGTGTCATTGGTTTCGCAAGCATCAGGATATTTCACAGTTAGAATGGCGCTTCGAAATCTGCACGGGGTGAGGCAATGCGTCTCCGGCTTGCTGCGCCTTCACACCCAGGTGTCCAGGACTGGGCGAGAGGCGACTGCGCTCTATGCCTTGACCACCAACACCAGACTGCCCACTGAACTCGCCCGCGGGAAGTCCACCCAGACGAACCTGCAGGAGGAGGCCGACGCCGTGCCCGCCAGGGAAGGGATGAGGCCGGGTCTGACGCCAGATGGCATGACGGTCTGGCACAGCCTGACCGGCCCACAGGACCACCCCGACCTTGACCTGACGTTCGCCAACGCCAGGGAGGCGTACCTGAGCAAGAAGACCTCGGAGCTGGTGCGGGCCCTCCTCGTGTTCAACCTGTGCTCCGTGGACACTCTGGTCAACCGGCAGAAAGAGGTGAGACTCACACCCAATCTTCTCTTGTTACCTTACTTCAACGTCAGCACGGCATAGGCTAAACTGTGAACGGGCCTTAAGTCCGATGTCTAACAATTTCATGTGCTGCCATGACTCTGTCTCAGCCAGTCACATGAAACTGACACCGACACAACCTGTAGGGGACGAATCGCCATAGCACTTTAGGAGTGGCGTTTGGTATGTTTATTAGATCCAGTAATGTCAGACTTTTCACTTTTCCTGTTTCAAGACTATCATTACCGTAGTAGAATAAATGAAAACAAAAAACAAATATAAAACAAAACTTAAATGAAAAAAACAAAGCCCAGACGAAGACAAAAGCGCAGTTCTGGAGCCAAGGACCGACGGAGAAAGATAAGCTCTGACCTATCTATCTTCCAGCTTGTTTTGATGTGGTTGTTGTTTGAACCAAACTTATCAGTAAGGGATGGTGTATTCAGGCTCAAGACAAAGCGGGTCCGATGGCGCCTTAATGCCGCGACAGTCACACTCTTGGACGTTTTTCTTTTTGTTTTGTATTTTGCTTTTGTAGCGGGGATTTAAAAAAAAAAGGGTGGATTTGTCTGGTTGGGAACGGACTGGCGTAGTGGTAGAATGGTAGAATAGTAGAATGGTAGAATGGTATTTTACTTTCAAGAAATGATAGAGCACGTTATACAAGAATGCACTGTGTTGTCGATTGGCTGTTTTATAATGATCGCATTGTGTTTAACAAGCGGAACAAAAACACAACAAAACAACGTAAACCCAACCAGTCCTCAGTCATGCCCTGACTGATTCTAATGAAGCGTGACGGGTAGAGTGTTGGCGTTGAGAGACGATTCAAATTTCAGTTGTCGGGATTAATGTTGGTAGTTGAATTGCCCCAGGTGATAGGGCGTTAGTCTGTCAATGGGAAGGTGCCCAATTCAAGGCCCGCAATCGGTGAAAACTTTATTGGTCCAATTTCATCCTGTTGTTGGATCGGTGTCAGTATGATGTGAGCGGCTGAGACCCGAATGCTGGCGTATCCGCAGTCTCTGTATGGCAGCACGCACAATATCAGACGTTTGTTTTGGGACCCATCCACAATATATCCTTGCTGCTGACATCGGACACAAAGAAACCAACTCAAGTTAACTCTGGGGTTTTCTGTTAGCTCTCCCCACCCTGTCTCTTGTGCGGCAGCACATACAATTGCCAGAAATCAGTCATGGGGCTCGTCCACAATATAGCCTATTGAGTTCTGATGTTGGACGTTAAACCTACTCAACTACAACTACTTCTGTTAGCTCATTGGCTCTGTTAGTCTAGGCTATATTGAGCTATCCTTACACACTAATGGAGATTGCCATACCTATCATCTCTGTTTTCGATGTGAATCTTGTCATTGCAAGACTGAGTATGTCTTTACACTGACGGGGTGAGACAGACTTCCAGGTATGTCTGACTTGTCAGACTAGTGCAGGGACCCGTTTTCAAGTTGACATGGTTATAGGCTATATTTGTGGACGGAATCCAGGACTGACATCTGACAGTTTTACGTGCTACAACACACGAGACAGAGTGGGGATATCATGACTCCTGTCTCAGCCGGTCACATTAAACTGACACCGACCCAACCAGTAGGGGGGCGAAATCGCCAGGGCTCGAACCACAGACCTCCTGCTCCGGAAGCCGATGTTTCTAACCCCCCCCCCCCCCACCCCGTCTATGAGAATAGCATGGTCAGATCCCCCAGTCTTGTATTGCAGTTGCACCGCCAGCGAAAATCTTAGATACAGGCTTATATGATTCATTAGTTCTATACTGAGCTGGGTTCCATCATCCTATAAAGTTTGAGAAATAATAATCTGATGACTAGCTCATTCACAACTTGGGTTAATTAGTGTTTTAAAAAAAAAATACATTTTAATGTTTCAAATTGGGAGCTTATTGTGAAGTCTTCTTTAATTTTGGATTAAACCGAGGTAAACAGAGCCAAGTATACAGAATGACTTTCAATAGTTTCAAAACAGTGAACAGAGAGAGAAAGAGAGAGAAAGAGAGAGAGAAAGAGAGAGAGAGAGAGAGAGAGAGAGAGAGAGAGAGAGAGAGAGAGAGAGAGAGAGAGAGAAGAAAGAAAGAGAGACAAAAGAGAGAGAGAGAAAGAGAGAGAAGAGAGAGAGAGAGAGAGAGGAGCAGAGAGACAGACAGAGAGACACACAGGCAGAAAGCGAGCGAGAGAGGTGAATGACTTTTGGATCATGTTGTACTGCAGCAGTGTGCACTGTGCTATTTAAAGTTGCTAATGCAAGTAGAACACTCAACCTACTGGTACATGACTACACGATTGTACCTCCATTACTTAACCTGAGTATTGAGGTCAGCTTGAATGCAAGTCTTGTTGTGAAAGCCTGACCGATTTTCTCTAGGCTATAGACTAAATTTGCCATATGGCTGTTTCCTGTATGTGTGCAAGTCGATCAAAACGAGATACACTGTGCAATGTAGCAGCAAGTCGATCAAAACGAGATACACTGTGCAATGTGGCATACTGGAAATCGTCGTGTGCAACGCAACGAAAGCGTGCAGCTCTAAAACCAGTGTGTATAATATGTTGGCCTATATACGTACTAAAGCGTTCTACCTACCTACCTACCTACCGATCTACCTACCTACCTACCTACCTATCTACCTACCTACCTACCTATCTAACTTGCGGCAGCAGTCAAACATTTACTGTGACTGTCTTTTTGGCCCTGGGGTAGAACATCGGCTTCCGACGCAAAAGGTCCGTGTTTCGACCCCTAGCCATTTCGCTCCCTACTAGTTGGGTTTGTGTCAGCTTAATATGATCGCCTCAAACAGGAGTCATGGTATCCCCGCACTGTCTCGTGTGTGACAGCACATAAATATTTCAGTCGTCAGCCTTGGGGTCCGTCCACAATATAGCCTATATAGTGCCGATGTTCGACGTTAAATCATCTCAACTACTCTTTAAGTTGAGCGAAACTAGAGCGTTCGATACTGGATTGGAAAATCGTCTTGTTTAACACCCCGAAAGCTAGAAGCTCTAAAATCACCCAATGTTCATCTTTCGGTATAAAACTCAGAGTAGATTTTCGACAAGAGTACAAGTACATACCGTTACAACTGAAGCGTCAGGATACAAAAAATAGCGAAACGTAGGCACACATGACTATACTTAAACAGAGAACAACATAGATTCATGTAGGCCTAGAATGAGCCATCACTCGGTGCTACCTATACATGTACCAGCAGACCTGTACCTTTGGATAAGTCCATTATGTATAATGAATAATGCGCAGAATGATGTATGTACATGTATGTGTTGTGTGTATGCATGCACCACTATTGTGTCCTCGCTCTAAGCCAGCTTTTTTGTCATATTAAATTAAGTTGGACTCATTGTCGGATTTGAAAGACCCGCATAAACCTCACGGTGACATAGTGCACATTTTTTTTAATATGGTAAAAAAGCTGCCTTTGTTCGAAGACAGAATATAATTATTTTAATTACATAATTATATTCAAATTTAATTTAAAGTTCAGAAATGTGCAAAACTCACCCTATTTTATGACTAACTGTAGAAAAAGCAGTAGCACAAACTGTTACCCGTAGTTTTACAAAAAATTTTGGGTAAAAAAGGGATGTGTTTTTGTAACAAGTAGGTGTAATTTTGTATTACTTCCGGATAGTCTTTGAAACAAACAAAAAACAAAAACAGTTTGTATGTAAGTCAGTTATGATACCCACCATATCCCTGTCGGAAAGTTTTTCTTAACAACCATCGAATATAATAGAAGCTTTGCGATGGCGGCCCTGTAGTGAAACGGAGACGGTATGTTAGGGGATCTGTGTAGAGGGTCCAATCATAGCTCTGTCCTGGAGTTACAGAGCCAATGGGAGTTTTGAAAAAAAACCATGTCTAATACAGGGCTCTAAAGGGTCTAATTATGTCATCCGTTTTTGTCACCCGGGTCGCAAAGTCTGTAACGCTCGTAAACAATTCATGAGTTCAGCAGCCCCTTACGTTGAAAGTTTCCTATTGAGTCTAAAGGTGGGTCTAGTCCTACACAAACACCTTACTTCGACCTCCATTTTCATAATTTTATTCATTAATACAACAAGCGAAGGCGATCCCGCACAGAAAAAAACAACCCGGCATGACTTCTGACTTGTTACGTCTTTCTTGGAGTCACCTTGTCACCCCGGTTTGTATACTGCTCTATCTCATTCCTAAAATACTGAAAATATCTAGTACTTTAGACATGAGATAGGATATTACACAGCTGAGGTGCCGACTTTAGCCCTCTCTTTTCTGTGACCACGGCTGTACGGAGAGTTCAGTGCAAGACGAATGGCCGAGAACGATCAGGCGGAACGATGTCAACAATTTCCTAACTTGACCGACCCTGGTGGACTTAGCACCAGCACTAGCAGAGCGATCTAGCAAGGGGCCCGAGGAGTGCCTGTTCTTTTTTATAAATGTATCCGTTGCAATAGCGATGTCATAATGTCTAGAGTAATGGAACCAATGCGTAGAATAGTGAGCTTAATGCTGGTGGTGGTAGCAACAGTAGTAGTATTGATAGTAGTGGTACAAGGTGGTAGTAAATGTAGTAGTAGTAGTAGTAGTAGTAGTAGTAGTAGTAGTAGTAGTAGTAGTAGTGTTAGTAGTAGTAGTAGCAGTAGTAGTAGTAGTAGTATAACTAGTAGTGGTAGTAGTGGCAGCAGCATCAGTGTCAGTAAAGAGATAAGACAGTCTAACGACTATAGAGGCTTTAACGGAGCTAAATATAGTTGCAGTTGCAATTGTGGTTGGGGTTGCAGTCATCGTTATTATGGTGTTGTTGTTTGACGGTAGAGATCGTTATTGCTGCACTTTCACGCAACAAACATCACCTATGCACCGTACCATGATCACCCGAATACACCTTTTATCTTTTCTTCGCCGATGTATTAGACGGCACCCTCAAGTGTTCATCACTGACTAGAAAATTATGGTGTGAAAATAAAAAAAAATCCTTGACAAATCGATTGCCCGTCACTATTAAGGTAAAGCCCTTATATTTTAAGGGTGTTGACAAAATTGATGAAGATTGGCTGTATCGTGGGTAGATTTTTTGTTGTACAACCTACGCATGGTGGAAATAGCTTTTTAAAAATGTGTTTTTCAAACACTCGCTCGGTAGTGTTTATTAGCCTGATACAGCACAGGTGACTGAAGAGCCTCGTATCATGTAGATCTTGTACTGTTGTAGAGTGGGTTGTTATCACTCGTCGTGACGACTTGTTGAGAGGTGTCGAGATAGATGTGGTGAGGTGTGGAGAGCAGAATAAGGGCTCTTCACCACGCCATCAATGGGTTAATCACACACTGACCGACATTACAGACATTGTGGTGAACACAGCGTTATCAGATAACCTAACCAGGTCTCAAGGCAAGGGGTGAAAAGAAACCTAGAATCTATACCATAGTAGATTCGATTCAATCTTGAGTTCTTTTGCAGACAAATTTATTGAGTCCACTAGTGCTATGTCATATACTTATAAACCCCGCTACGTTAAGCCTTGCCTGCCGTCTTCAATCTAACATAAGGGATCCCAAAAACGCAAGGGCTGTAACATTCATTCTGGACCCCTCGAGTTGTTTTTTCCTACATCACAGTCATACGGCTCGTTTTTTTTAACCGTAACCCAAATGCCAGTTTGATTTTTTGTAATGCACCCTTTGTCCGATCCCTACTGGATGTGTCAGTGTCAGCATAATGTGACCGGCTGAGACAGGAGACCAGTTGGTGTCACTGCACTGTCTCGTGTGTGGTATCACATAATATTGTCAGACGTCAGTCTTGGGGCCCGTCCACAAAAGAGACTTTATTGTGCTGATGTTGGACATTTAACAAACTCAACTCTACTCTGTGATTGGTTTTGTAATACACCCTTTGTCCGAACCCTACTGAATGTGTCAGTGTCAGTTTAATGTGACTGGCTGAGACAGGAGACCTGGTCAGAGCTCCCTGCACTGTCTCTGTAGTCTTAGGACCTCTTCGCGTGATATAGTCACGTCGCTAATAATAATTATTGGACGTCAAGGAACCAACCTACCAACCAAAAAAAAAAACGCTTAATGTTTACTCCTTCCTCCTGATCTTTTGTCTTCTGTCAACGCCGCCTGTCGCCGTATAGGATCCCCCAGGGGAACCTAGGAGACGTTAAACCCGGAGAGAGGGAAAGAATTCTCTCCCTATCGAGAGTTAATCAATTCTGCGCCGACGCTTTCAGTTTGACCCAGCACTTACTTTACAATGTTAAAAAACAAAAGGCAGCTGATAGCAGCTGTTGACAGCGCATAGCTGAAGGTCACTTTGTTGTCAAAAACAAAAAGACACTTCAACACTTTCAGATTGTTTTGTTTACTGAGCACGGCGCCGTATAATGTTAATTGTTATAATACTTATATTACATAAAAAACTAGATGTTATCTCTAATCATATTCAACAATGTTCAAATTGTAAACATAGATCTAGTTGTGTTATAAGAGGATGGAAGGTACAACGGGTAGAGAAAGTAAGGCGAGAGTGAGTGAGAGACAGGAAGGCAGACCGATAGACAAACAGATATACATGCAGACAGCAAAGAGAGGATTAGAGAGATATAAAGAGAGAGAGAGAGGGAGAGAGAGAGGGAGAGAGAGAGAGGGACAGAGAGAGAGACAGAGAGACAGAGACCGTGAAAGAGAGAGTTTTAGAGTTAGAGAGTTAGAGAGTGAGAGAAAAAGACAGATAGATACATACTTTTTCAGGAGATAGATACCCATAGTTATGAAAACTTTTGTTTCCAAAGTTTGAAGAGTTGGTTGACCTCAGTGATTGCTCTGTCCAGTCTGCGTCGGTCACTCGCCCACGACTCAATGTCACGTGTAACCGATAGGGTGGCCTAGGTGTCAACCGTCCCACCCACGGAAAAAATATCTTACATTGTATACAGATTTACATGCTCACGCGTCAGCTGCATCACAAAACCTGTGCTGAGTCGACCATACTACTGATTTTGTTTGACTGGCACTTTGCCGTTGTTATGATTTGAAATACCGGTTTTGCTGAGTGTATTAATTATGACCCCAATGGAAAATAGTACGGAAAATGGCGAATCAGGATCATCAATATCAACATTTCATTAAAAACGTATTGTTTAGGTCACATGAGAATCATTATTGTCAGACATTAGTTTTGGGACCCGACCACTGTATATGCTTGTTACTGGCGCTGGATGATAAGAAACCAACCCACACACTCACTGAGAAGTGCGGCATTAATCAAGATGAGACAAATCAACCGTCGCCAGAAGATCTAGTTATGTTATGTGAGATTTGCCTCATGCAAGTACCTTTCAATGTGTGGCAGCACATAAAATTGTCAGACGTCCGTCTTGGGGTCCGTCCACAATATAGCATATATAGTGCTGCTGTTGGACGTTAAACCAACCCAACCCCAACCCCAACCTTTCAATACCTTTGCTGACAGTCTTCAGACCTAATAGAATGGATAAGTCCTAAGTAGCGACTTGTACTTCTGTTTGTTTATATCTTGGGGTTTCAAAAAACATGTTGGGCCTTTGGACCGTCCAATGACTTTGTTATGGACGCCTACAAAGTAAACTGATTAGGGGTTTGCTTGGTTAGAGTCTATACATCCGTGGTGCATTTTACACTGTGCTATAACTATAAAGAGTTCTGGCGCTAAGATCACCAGTGGAATGTCTATCAACAGCATTATTTATAATTTCTGGTGCATGGGCTTTGATAATCTCTTTGTCAACGTATATATGTTCTCACACATGGGCTCACTTGTTTATCTAAGATCATGATGACCATTGCCTTGAATTCAATAATCAAGTCAAACATGCGTACCTTCAATTTACTGACACTATTGAGACCAAACGGACTGGCTAATTAAAATTCAAAACAAAACAAAAACAATTGGAGGAAGCGAAGCTCTGTACAGGCTTAACGTCTCCTAGTTTTGACGAAAGATCCTAGGCTGTATGCACTTGGTCGGTCGGTCACATTTTACTGACACTGAACCCACACAATCGGGGCTTGAACCCGGACCTGCTGCATCAGAGGCCGACGCTCTAAGCCTAACTATGTTCGTCTTGAAGGCTGCGCTCCAACCGCAGCGCTGCCATGCTACCAACGATGGGATAAGTAAAGATAATACACGTACATTTATCCTCTTCAGCCTTCAGCCCTCAGCCTTTACCCTACCTCTCTATGTTTGTCACCCCCACCCTCTCTATAGACTATGGTGTTGGCTTTGGACGCTTAATCATTAAATCAACCAACCAATCACCCCCCCCTCTCTATAGACTATGGTGTTGGTTTTGGACGCTTAATCATAAAATCAATCAACCAATCACCCCGGGGGGGGGGGGGGGGGTGTAGGGAAACAGGTCAGTATGCCATGGAAGGTGGTATATTTATCAGTATGCCACATAATCCAATATAGTTTTAATTTTGGGTATAGGTAGGGGGATAGATCAGTGTGCAACACACAAAGGGTGAGATAGAATAAGTGCTATCTTGTAGAAGGATAAATCAGTGTGTCATGGAGGGGTGGATAGGGTGAGAGCTATCTTTTTGGGTTTTAATGTTAGGTATAGGTAGAGGTATTAATCAGTATGTACTAAAAATCCAATAGGCTATCAGATATATAAATAGGTCAGTGTGTTACAGAGGACCTGAGCTGGGAGCAAGCCATGGAGGCGGAGATAGAGTGAGTTATAATGGTTGGGAGAGATAGGGAGTTAGGTCAGTATGTAACAGAGGACCTCAGCGCGGAGCAAGCCACGGAGGCGGAGATAGAGTGAGTTATAATGGTGGGGAGAGGTAGGGAGATAGGTCAGTATGTTACAGATAGAGTGAGTTATAATGGTGGGGAGAGATAGGGAGATAGGTCAGTATGTAACAGCTAGAGTGAGTTATAATGGTGGGGAGAGATAGGGAGATAGGTCAGTATGTTACAGATAGAGTGAGTTATAATGGTGGGGAGAGGTAGGGAGATAGGTCAGTATGTTACAGAGGACCTGAGCGCGGAGCAAGCCACGGAGGCGGAGATAGAGTGAGTTATAATGGTTGGGGGAGATAGGGAGATGGGTCAGTATGTTACAGAGGACCTCAGCGCGGAGCAAGCCACGGAGGCGGAGATAGAGTGAGTTATAATGGTTGGGGGAGATAGGGAGTTAGGTCAGTGTGTTACAGATAGAGTGAGTTATAATGGTGGGGAGAGATAGGGAGATAGGTCAGTATGTTACAGATAGAGTGAGTTATAATGGTGGGGAGAGATAGGGAGATAGGTCAGTATGTTACAGCTAGAGTGAGTTATAATGGTTGGGAGAGATAGGGAGATAGGTCAGTATGTAACAGCTAGAGTGAGTTATATTGGTTGGGAGAGATAGATAGATAGGTCAGTATGTTACAGATAGAGTGAGTTATAATGGTTGGGAGAGATAGGGAGATAGATCAGTGTGTTACAGAGGGCTTGAGCGCGGAGCAAGCCACGGAGGCGGAGATAGAGTGAGTTATAATGGTTGGGGGAGAGGTAGGGAGATAGGTCAGTTGTTGCAGAGGACCTGAGCGCGGAGCAAGCCATGGAGGCGGAGATAGAGTGAGTTATAATGGTTGGGAGAGATAGGGAGTTAGGTCAGTATGTAACAGAGGACCTGAGCGCGGAGCAAGCCATGGAGGCGGAGATAGAGTGAGTTATAATGGTTGGGAGAGATAGGGAGATAGGTCAGTGTGTTACAGAGGACCTGAGCGCGGAGCAAGCCACGGAGGCGGAGATAGAGTGAGTTATAATGGTTGGGAGAGATAGGGAGATAGGTCAGTATGTTACAGAGGACCTGAGCGCGGAGCAGGCCACGGAGGCGGAGATAGAGTGAGTTATAATGGTGGGGAGAGATAGATAGATAGGTCAGTGTGTTACAGATAGAGTGAGTTATAATGGTTGGGAGAG
>RQTK01000288.1:74501-121334 GCA_003991915.1 Elysia chlorotica
TGTTGTTGTTGTTGTTGTTATCGTTGTTATCATTATAAACAATACACATTTTTATTTTGTTTTATACATTTTATTTTCTTGTTTTAAATTAATATTGTCAAAGAAAGATTATTTATTGGTCCTTCGAAACGTACATTCCTCAATACTGTCAATATGACACGGCCAAACTTACTGCCGAAGATGGCACTAAGGTTACGCCATGATCTGGGATAGCAGACAGATTCGACCTTGGCGAATTGCGTCACATTCCACACAGTAGCACAGCCCCGTGTCAGTTCCGCGCCTCTGCACACAGCTGCTCCCACACCTAGTGTGTTGTGACCCCGGTTGACACCCCAAACTCGTCCAATCAGCGCAAACACGCGTGCACAATCACTCAATAATGCGGGGGCCGATGAAATTCGATCTAGGCCCCCTAATTAAAAACACTTTAAAACCTATTGAATTGGAAATGGCTCATGGGATATTATTATGTAGATGCACCGGTTATTCGGACTTCTGTCGGAATAAGTATACCCACGTATTGAGACTATTTTCTGAATGGCTAGCTATAGGCAGCTATTGAAAAACTATGCCCGTTTGTTGGGACATTATTCTGTCAGAATAACCGTGCCTAACCCTGTTGGGTTATTTTAGAATAACCGTACCCCGTTATTGGGACTGTTGTGAAAATAACTATACCGTTATTGGAACTGTTGTGAAAAGAACTAAACCTTGTTATCAGGACATACCCCGGCATTGGGACCACTGTCAAAATGACCACAACTTGTAAGAAAAAAGTCTCGTTCCTTTTTAACGCTGGGGACGAAGTGGCCCAGTCTGTTAGAGCAAAGCGGCTTTTAATAAGTAGTCCCTGGTTCGATTCCCGGGACTTCACGGATTTTCACTTGTTGACACATTGGTAAAGTTGGTGTCGGCATAAACTCGAATATTATGACCATCCGAAGTTAACTTTTAACTTTTCGCTTACTTGTTGACACAGGGATCAAGTTGGTGTCGGAATGAACTCGAATATTATGACCGCGTGAGACTGAAGTCCTGATCCCCGTTCTCCGCAGAACCTCTCGTACAAATACGTGTATAGAATCCTCCATAGGGAACCAAGGAGACGTGACCCTTGAAGGGGGTCGGGTTTTTCTCTCCAACCAACAAATAGTCATAAAAAGGTACCTGTTACCGCTGGCTGATTTTTCGCCTCACGTCACCGCTTTTGCATGAATAGAAAAAAATAGTCAAGGTTTTCCCGCAAGCTGACTCTGCGCCGTCTGTGGTGAAACTTTATAGTTTATCGCGGAGTCAGCGCAGCGTGAGGGAAAAAATTAGGACAATATTGAATAATATTATATCCAGTTTTTTCTGCTTGAGTGTTCCTTCTCAAATTTCTGAATAGAATTCACCCCCCCCCCCTTTCTCCTTTTTTCTTCTTTCTATCTGTTCTTTCCTATTTCTCTGCTTGTCCAAATCTCTGCGTCTCTCTCTGTCTGTCTGTCTGTCTTGTCTCTCTGTCTTTCTCTGTCTCTGCCTCCTTGTCTGCCTGTCTCTCCCTCTCCCCCTCATTCTTTCTCTTGACAGTACCTCTCCGCCCCCTCTATCCTTTTTATGTTACTTGTGTACTTGTTTGCAACTTTTTAGTGATTGGGCTTGAATTATATTGTATTATTCTTTTCTGTGACAACACAGCAATGTCAGTAAATAACATTTGATAACACATTATACAAGGTTCCACTTTGCATTGGTTTTGCCTTTTTCAAATTTGACTTGATCATGCCGCGACCCTTTGGAACTTTTGCCATTTTCCAACTTTTGCTACCTTCAATAATTGAATCACATCTTTCTGGGTGGAAATTATGTTGTATAATGATGTACAGACATTTGATTATTGTTTTGCACGACATACATGTATCAGCTATGGTAGGCATCTGGCCAACTTCACCCATCACTTCATCCCCAGCAGGATTGTAATGTATATGTGTTGTACCTTGTAATACAGTATGTCCATTATATCAGTAATATGTCCATTATATCTGTGATATGTCCATTATATCAGTAATATGTCCATTATATCTGTAATAAGTCCATTATATCTGTAATAAGTCCATTATATCTGTAATAAGTCCATTATATCAGTAATGTGTCCATTATATCTGTGATATGTCCATTATATCAGTAATATGTCCATTATATCTGTAATAAGTCCATTATATCAGTAATATGTCCATTGTGTCAGTAATGTGTCCATTATATCTGTGATATGTCCATTATATCAGTAATATGTCCATTATATCTGTAATAAGTCCATTATATCTGTGATATGTCTTACCTATTATGTCCGTAATAAGTCCATTATATATGTGATATGTCCATTACGTCAGATTTGTATGTCCATAATGTCAGTAATATGCATATCATGTCGGAAGCATGCTCCTCGTGTCCGTTGTGTCATTAATATGGATATATCCATTATGTCTGTAATTATTATGCCTATCGTGTCAGTATTGTGCACTATGTCTGTAATATGTCCACTTCGTCGGTAATAATATGTCTTTTGTAGGTAATATGTCCGACATGTCAGTAATATGTCCATGTCCACTATGTCAGTAATATGTCCATTATGTCAGTAATATGTCGTGCAGTATTTGTCGTGTGTCACTGATATGTCCATTATATCAGTAATATGTCCATTATATCTGTGATATGTCCATTATATCAGTAATATGTCCATTATATCTGTAATATGTCCATTATATCAGTAATATGTCCATTGTGTCAGTAATATGTCCATTATATCAGTAATATGTCCATTATATCAGTAATATGTCCATTGTGTCAGTAATGTGTCCATCTGTGATATGTCCATTACATCAGTAATATGTCCATTATATCTGTAATAAGTCCATTATATCAGTAATATGTCCATTGTGTCAGTAATGTGTCCATTATATATGTGATATGTCCATTATATCAGTAATATGTCCATTATGTCAGTAATATGTCCATTATATCTGTGGCAGTAATATGTCGTGAGTGATTTGTCCATTGTCACTAATATGTCTATTGTCAGTAATATGTCCATTATGTCAGTAATATGGTCACTATGGCAGTATGTCACTAATATGTCCATTGTCAGCAACCAGTCCATTGTGAGGTATATGTCCTTTATGTCAGTTTTATGTTCATTGTGACTAATATGTCCTTTATGTCAGTTAATATGTCCATTGTCAGCAACATCAGTTTTATGTTCATTGTGACTAATGTGTCCTTTATGTCAGTTTTATGTCCTTTATGTCAGTTTTATGTCCTTTATGTCAGTTTTATGTCCTTTATGTCAGTTACATGTCCTGTGTGCAGGTTTTATGTCATTTATGTCACTATTATGTCCATTGTGAGTTATATGTCCTTTATGTCAGTTTTATGTCCTTTATGTCAGTTATATGTCCTGTGTGTCAGTTTTATGTCATTTATGTCACTAATATGTCCATTGTGAGTTTTATGTCCTTTATGTCAGTTTTATGTCCACTATGTTCATTATGAGCCGCTAGCCCTGACTGACCCCACTGTTTTCCTTTGTCTCAGAGTCCAGTCACGGTAAGTCTGGCCGCATCGGGTGTGGAGTCCCACAGGTCTGTACACGCAGCGTGCTGTGGCGCAGTGATAGCGCGCACGCCTACTAACTATGTCTTATCACTGCCACTCAGCTGCTGGCCGTGTTAGCCGCCGTATAACCATACATTAATGTTTTATGATTTTGTTCACTGCTTCCTATCCTACTCCACATCTACGTAGAAACACTCACTCCGCTTTATTCATATAATTTTTTACTTTTGTGTGAGTGTATAAATGTGAGATTTGCATCTCAAAAATCGGTGGATTTGAATGGACTAATAACGATATTTTGTTCACTGCTTTCTATCATACTCCACATTCTCACATAGAGACACTCACTCTGCTTGTTTTATATACTTATGTGTGGGTGTGTACGTATCAATGAGAGATTTGCATGTCAATAATCGGTGGAATTTGAATGGACTGATAACGATATTTCGTTC
The DNA here is from genome assembly GCA_003991915.1 of Elysia chlorotica. NCBI lineage: Eukaryota > Metazoa > Mollusca > Gastropoda > Plakobranchidae > Elysia > Elysia chlorotica. The sequence continues at coordinate 78,548 of RQTK01000288.1, forward strand.
ACTGCTTCCTATCATATTCCACAGCCACACAGAGAGACTCTCACTCCGCTTGACTTATATAGCTGTGATGGAATTTGAGCAGACTAATGACGAACCATTCGTAACGATAGAGCCTTGGAAATCATTATTTTGGTGATGGTATGATGACACTAGCCTCAAACCGAACGGCGGTTACTAGACTGGAAAGAACGCCCACAAGAACATTTATGTTTTTTTTTGCCCATACAGAGCACAATGACTAAATTTTATAATTGATGTAGCCCAGCCTCGAATTAAATGTAAAGACTAAATTGTGGTACGAAGAAATTCTCTTGAATATACTATGCTAATCAGCTGTGTTAAAAAACAACAGCAAAAAACCCTTAAATTCCCCGGGTTTAACGTCCCCTAGGTTGGTAGAAGACAAAAACACAAGATAAAGGGAGGGCATGATGGATCCTACCCTAGTCCATTCTACAACTAGGAGGCTGGTCCTCTAATGTAGGGGTTTCTAATTTTGGAGGTTGTAAAATGGAAAGAGGGGGTCTAGGGAGACAGTTAAGACTTAACTTTCCCTTCTACGCTAGGGGGTCGGGTAAGATTAGGTTTTATTCAGCTTGTAGTGTTATAGACTGGGGGTCTTATCCTAGCGGTATTCTTATTGAAATTTGTTCCACCTTTTTAACTACTAACATGAGTATTGTAACTCCTACGACCACCACCATAACCACCACTAGCACCACCACTACACTACCTCAACATGTTTTATTACTTACATTGATACGGCTATTACTACTATTACTAACACGACTATTAGCGTTATTATCACCATCATCGTTTCCACGACTTTCACCTCGGCCACCACCACCACCACCACCACCACCACTATCACCACCACTATCACCACCACCACCGCCACCACCACTATCACCACCACCGCTACCATTGCCATCACTAGTATCATTGCCACCCCAATCGTCATTTATTATTGCCATCAACATTACTATGCGGACTTTCTGGCTGTTGCGTTCCCTACTGGTTGGGTCGGTGTCAGTATAATGTGACCGGCTGAGACAGGAGTCATGGTATCCCCGCCCTGTTTCGTGTGTGGCAGCACATAAAATTGTCCGACGTCCGTCTTGGGGCCCGTCCACAATATAGCCTATATAGTGCTGCTGTTGGACGTTAAACCAACACAACCCAACCCTTGCTGGCTTGTCCTTTGTGCTAGACATTTTGAATACTTGAGTAAAAATACAAATAGCATGGGCGATAAAAGAAGTGCCGGTACATTGTACTATTTTCAAGATGTTGTCCTCACAACCAGTTTTAGCCGGTTTCTGCATAGCATGCAGCGGGCACTACCTCCACCTTGCCATCACACAGAGGGAAGAGAAGGAAGGTGTGTGAGAGATGTGTGTAATTGGTTTGTTGACAGCACACACCGTGTGCGTGCTACCTAACGACCGGTTTACACGCTGCAGTCTCGCAGGTCCAAGCGGTGTGCCTGTGTCATTGCAGACTTTGCGATCCCTCACGACTATAATAGATTACACAATCAGGCCTCTAGGTACGGGTTTTGTAATTGCTCATTGGCTCCGTAACTTTAGAACAAAGCTATGATTGGAGGTTTGTGCAGATTCCGTTACCTATGATGACTATCGTCCTGGTTTCACAAGGCCTCTGTTTGCTCTGTATGTCCCTCACTTTTTTTTCTTTTAAATTAAAAAAATAATTAAATAAGGCACCATTCTTAATCTTAATCTTATCTTTCGTGGTAGATAGAGCAGCATAAGTAAGATCTGCCGTGGTTACATTCGAAATCTTTAAGAACTGAACTTTCAAAGATAGGGCAATTGACAACCGCTTTAGTATACAGCGTCTATGGAAGACAGGGCAGTTTGGTTGGTAGATTGGTTTGTTAACCCTCTGTTAACGTCCATCTTCAGCAGTTGTTAACTTCCATCTTCAGCCGTTGTTAACTTCCATCTTCAGCCGTTGTTAACGTCCATCTTCAGCAGTTGTTAACATCCATCTTCTGCAGTTGTTAACTTCGATCTTCAGCAGTTGTTAACTTCCATCTTCAGCAGTTGTTAAATTCCATCTTCAGCAGTTGTTAACGTTTATCTTCAGCCGTTGTTAACATCCATCTTCATCAGTTGTTAACGTCCATCTTCAGCAGTTGTTAACGTCTCTCCTCAGCAGTTGTTAACGTCCCTCCTCAGCAGTTGTTAACTTCCATCTTCAGCAGTTGTTAAATTCCATCTTCAGCAGTTGTTAACGTTTATCTTCAGCCGTTGTTAACATCCATCTTCAGCAGTTGTTAACGTCCATCTTCAGCAGTTGTTAACGTCCATCTTCAGCAGTTGTTAACGTCCATCTTTAGCAGTTGTTAACGTCCAACTTCAGCAGTTGTTAACGTCCATCTTCAGCAGTTATTAACGCCCATCTTCAACAGTTGTCAATGTCCATTTTCAGCAGTTGTTAACGCCCATCTTTAGCAGTTGTTAACGTCCATCTTTAGCAGTTGTTAACGTCCAACTTCAGCAGTTGTCAATGTCCATCTTCAGCAGTTGTTAACGTCCATCTTCAGCAGCTGTTAACGTCCAACTTCAGCAGTTGTTAACGTCCATCTTTAGCAGTTGTTAACGTCCAACTTCAGCAGTTGTTAACGTCCAACTTCAGCAGTTGTTAACGTCCATCTTCAGCAGTTGTTAACTTCCATCTTCAGCAGCTGTTAACGTCCATCTTCAGCAGCTGTTAACGTCCATCTTCAGCCGTTGCTGACGTCCATCTTCAGCAGATAGACGGGCACGCAGACAGACAGACTAACACACCTAGTATCTACACCCTCGGTTTATAGCACGTTGGACAGACAGACAGACAGACCAACATAGTGTTTACACACTCGGTTTATAGCATGTTGGACAGACAGACAGATAGACCAACATAGTGTTTACACACTCGGTGTATCGCATAAGGGGCCGTCAGGAGGATCATCGATCAAGTGACATTTGGTGTCGTCTCGTCCTTACTGCGTTTTTCTCGGAAGTTTGATCTCATGGAAAGGCGACTTCTTGGAATTCATTCCCCGCGCTGGAAGATGACGTCCCTCCGTCCCTCTCTCTTAATCTTATCGAAATTATTGTTTTCTTTTTCTTTTGTTACGCTTGGTAAATAATAAGCATCACAAATCAGCCAAAACTTCTCCTCAGTTGTACGGTGTGCTATTTTTTTTTTACGCTTGGTAAATAATACTAATTATGAAAACTTTACCTCAGTTTTATGATGTTTTATCTTCTGTTACGCTTGGTAAATAATTATAATACTCATCACAAAACCGCCAAAACTAGACACCAGTTGTATAATGTTTTATCTTCTGTTACGCTTGGTAAATAATTATAATAATCATCACAAAACTAGACATCAGTTGTATAATGTTTTATCTTCTGTTACGCTTGGTAAATAATTATAATACTCATCACAAAACCGCCAAAACTAGACATCAGTTGTATAATGTTTTATCTTCTGTTACGCTTGGTAAAAAATAATCATTACAAAACAGCCAAAACTTCACCCCAGTTGTATAATGTTCTGTCTCATTTCTAAAAAAGTAAAACAGTAAAGATTTACAATATTTAAAAACGAGATAAGGCATTATAGGGCCTACCAGTACCACTGAAGTGACGATTAAGGCTTCTCTGGTTGGCTAAGATAAAATAAAATAAGATAATAAATTTTACGATTTGAAATGAAATTAAAAAAAAAAAAAAACAAACTACAAAAACAACGAACCGTTCTTAATAAACATAAAAGCATGAATTATCATCTTTAAAAAAATATTCTTTTGTGATTTATCTTTGTTATTGGAATTTTGGAATTGAGTATGATGTGATAAGCTGAGACACCCCCCCCCTCCCCCCCCCCACACACACACGCACCCTCAGGTGATGTAACAAATCAATAACGTTGTTTTGTATCCACATGTACTTCTCTCCGTTTACTTGCAATAACGACCACCTGTGACGGTGACGGCGACCACTTTTGTGTCTGATGTTCGGTGGTCGCCATGGGCAGGTCGGCCCTTGAAGGGTTAATGAAGAACCATTTTTATCTTATCTTATCTTACATTGTATTATTTCTTCTTTCCCCCCATCCACCCAAGGAGACGGCGAGACGAGGATTCCATCTTCCTAGCCCGTCCCATATCTGTTCTCTTGTCTACCTCTCTCTCAGTTCATCTTTTCACCAATTTAACGATGCATGTAATAATACATTGATATAACAAATTAATTATATAATATCTTTTTTCCTCCACCCCCACCCCCTGTCCATCCATGTAGATGCCGAGGCGAGCTCCGAGTTTCGGATGCACGAGGATTCGATCTTTCTAGCCTGCCCCAAATCTTTCTTTTCTCTGACTACCTCTCGCTCTCCTCTAAGTATTTTGATGACACATCTTATAAATAATTAAAGTATTAATTAACACCTTTTTCTTCTCCCATCCGTCCATCCTTCCCCCATCCGTCCACGCTTTCCCCATCCGTCCATCCGTCCATCGTTCCGCGCAGACGCGGAGGCGGGCTCGCGGTTCCGGATGCACGAGGAGTTCGCGGACCGCAGGGAGGGCGTGACCAGCGCCAGGACCTACTTCTATGAGGGCGAGGAGCAGTGCGACAAGAACATGAACATCTTCCTCAACTGTATCGACGCTGTCTCTCGTGAGTTGAGAGAGCGAGATAGTGAGATAGAGAAATAGATTGAGAGAGCGAGAGAAGAAAAGAAAAGAGAAAAGAGAGAGATGGATGACTTGGAAGTTTTCAATATAAGAAATCTTCATTAATAAATGCTTTCTATTATTTTGTTCTACTGCATCACTCAGTGTATGGATGTAAGAATTACATGTTTTCTTGGATCGTGCTTAACCATAATAGTGGATGATTCCTGATACATGTTTACTTAACTAGACAGATTATTGTACAATACCCCGATTTTAAACTAAAAGTGCATAATTATAAATAACTTAGTCCCAGATTTTGATGGAAGTGTCTCTCTTTTTGTAGCGCGCAGCACCGGCATTGTTCTTTGCTTGAAGTGAAATTTTTTTTTTTCTCTAAAAGTGTCTCTCTTATTATAAAAAAAAACAGCAAAGTGTAAGTAAACAACAAAATAAACAAAAAACAAACAAACAAAAAACCCCAATAACAAACGAACAAGCAAACATAAACCCGCAACAACAAACAAACAACCAACCAACCAAAAACCAACAATTTTGTCAGCTGTGGTGCCTCAATGAACCCTCCCAATCAACCCCCCCCCCCTCCCCCTTCCTGATTCCTTATCTCTCTGATGTCCCAGATGCCACTGAGAAGTCTGGCCTGGCCGCGATCAAACTGACAGCTCTGGGAAAACCCCATCTCTTGGTCAGTGAGCTCCATCTGTAGCTTGTAGAGTTTGTATTTCCTTATGCCATTGTTGATATGACAAAAAAGTATCATTTTCTTTGAAGGTCCAGTTTCATAGAATGCATGCACAATGTCCTTTCTCTCTCTATCCTTTCTACGAGCTATATATATATACAGTTTGCACGCATTATATTATTTCTTCCTTTTATCTATTCTATGAACTATAAAAGTGCCATTGTTTTTCTTTCATGCATCACTTCCAATTTAAGTAATCTATACGTGTATTTTTGTTGTAACTTATCTCTCGCTCATTCTTTGTTAAGAATTTACCACCGTTAGAAATATTACGTATGGGAATAGATATACAGCCAGCCCTCTCCTAGGACCTCCAACCAGATCTCTCCTTTCTAAACTTCATTTTGTTTATTCTGTCTCTTTCTCTATCACTCTCTCTATCTTTCCGTCCCTCTCCCTTTCTCTATAATTACCCCTACATCTCTCGCTTTCTGTCCCTCTATCTATATCTCTTTATGCCTCTCTTCCTCTTCCTTTCCCTCTCAGTCTTATCTATACTGCTCTACCATAATAAAAACAATCCACCCTGTCTCCTGTCCCTCTCTCTCCCTAACTGCCTTTGTCTCTCTTTTCGTACGTCTTTATTTCTTTTTCTCTATCTGATCTATATAACTCTCCATACCAACCCTCACTCTCTCTCACTCTCTTTCTGTCTGTCTGTCTGTCTGCCTGTCTCTCTTGTCTATATAGCCCTCTTTCTCTCTATCAGATTATACCACTCTCCACCCTAATCCTCCCTCTCTCCCTCCCCCAATCTCTCTTTCTGACTTCCTCTTCCTGTCTCTCTATCCGATCTCTACTCACCTTACCTTCACCTCTATCCAATCTCTGCTCACCTTACCTTCACCTCCACCCAATCTCTACTCACCTTACCTTCACCTCCACCCAATCTCTACTCACCTTACCTTCACCTCTATCCAATCTCTGCTCACCTTACCTTCACCTCCACCCAACCTCCACTCACCTTACCTCCACCCAATCTCTACTCACCTTACCTTCACCTCTATCCGATCTTCACTCACCTTACCTTCACCTCTATCCGATCTCCACTCACCTTACCTTCACCTCTATCCGATCTCCACTCACCTTCCCTTCACCTCTATCCAATCTCTACTCACCTTACCTTCACGTCTATCCGATCTCTACTCACCTTACCTTCACGTCCACCCAATCTCTACTCACCTTACTTTCACCTCTATCCAATCTCTACTCACCTTACCTTCACGTCCACCCAATCTCTACTCACCTTACCTTCACCTCTATCCAATCTCTACTCACCTTACCTTCACGTCCACCCAATCTCTACTCACCTTACCTTCACCTCTATCCAATCTCTACTCACCTTACCTTCACGTCCACCCAATCTCTACTCACCTTACCTTTCATCTGACTTCCAATCTTCCTCACCTTACCTTCACCTCTATCCAATCTCTACTCACCTTACCTTCACGTCCACCCAATCTCTACTCACCTTACCTTCACCTCTATCCAATCTCTACTCACCTTACCTTCACCTCTATCCAATCTCTACTCACCTTACCTTCACGTCCACCCAATCTCTACTCACCTTACCTTCACCTCTACCCAATCTCTACTCACCTTACGTTCACGTCCACCCAACAGCTGCAGATGTCGGAGGTGCTGTCCACCACCAAACACTTTTTCCGCATGCTGAGGAAGAGCCAGGGAGAGATTGACGAGGGCCAGGTCCTGTTCCGCCTGGAGAACCTTGACCCTCGCCTCAAGGAGATCGGAGTCCAGCTCGACGAGGACGGCCAGCGCACCTGGGTCTCCGTCAAGGACATCTCCAAAAAGGGGTCAGTCTTTTGTCATTGTCATTTCTTAACAGTTTCCCTTCACGTCAAGGACATCTCCAAAAAGGGGTCAGTCTTTTGTGATTGTCATTTCTTAACAGTTTCCCTTCACGTCAAGGACATCTCCAAAAAGGGGTCAGTCTTTTGTCATTGTCATTTCTTAACAGTTTCCCTTCACGTCAAGGACATCTCCAAAAAGGGGTCAGTCCTTTGTCATTGTCATTTCTTAACAGTTTCCCTTCACGTCAAGGACATCTCCAAAAAGGGGTCAGTCTTTTGTGATTGTCATTTCTTAACAGTTTCCCTTCACGTTAAGGACATCTCCAAAAAGGGGTCAGTCTTTTGTCATTGTCATTTCTTAACAGTTTCCCTTCACGTCAAGGACATCTCCAAAAAGGGGTCAGTCTTTTGTGATTGTCATTTCTTAACAGTTTCCCACAAATGTTGTGCGCATTGATATGCTCTTGTGCTAGCACCTTTTTGTATTGATCTGCATACCTTCCATTTCCAAATAACAAAGATCAAAGCTTTCACCTTTTATACAATTAAAAAAGAAATTCCTTAATAGCCGCACACTAGAAATAGGCCTTAAAACAGAAAAAAAATCAGGGTTGAAATCTTCCTTTTATGAAGTCCAGTATGCTCTTTTGTTTTTATAATTTTTGTTTCTGTTTCAAGATTTGACATATTTTAGCTTTTACATTTACTGGTGCAAACAGGACAGGTTATTTTGTGGAAGGCATTTCAAGTTGTTCTGTTCACTATGGTACCTGAGCCTTTCATCTTAGCATCGGTGTTTCGCTTCCCAAGTCTGCTTGTTTCAAAGTCAAGACACATTAATTTTCATAAAGTATGAGATTTGTGAAGATTCTTTTTTTAATATATTTTTTTAATAAGTATGAACGACTGAAAGAGAAACCCTAGTATCTCTGTGGCAGAACTTGAATATGTTATACGTTAGTCCATTAATTTTCATAAAGTATGAGATTTGTGAAGATTCTTTTTTTCTTTCTTTTTTAAATAAGTATGAACGACAGAAACAGATACCCTAGTATCTCTGCAGCAGAACTTGAATATGTTATACGTTAGTCCAGAGACCTGTCCATATAGTAACACAGTGGCTGACGTCATATGTTAAGAAACAAACCAACAAACAAGTATATAATTCTATATTTTTCTCATTGTATGACGCTCTTTCAGGAAGGAAGTCGACCTCCTTGACTGGGAAAATCTGCTCGACTTGAACAGATCTCTCTCTCAGCTCCTGATTGTACCGAATTTGAAGGTCAGTGCGACACTGGGATGACTTTTCTCCGACTGTTGGTAGATATACATGAATTAAAAAAAAAAAAAAAATTTTTTTTAAAATTAGAACAATACGATCCTTTCGTCTATATGATAGTTTACCTGAACTGAAGTTGTATTTTTCGATCACATTGTGTGTTGTCGAAATTGAAAATGACTTTTATTGTCATGATTCTGTTAAAAAAAAAATGTTATCATCATTCATGTGAAAATTTTGCATGGTCAAGATATTTGAAATTTAGTAATAGTCATGATATCAACAAACAGTTAAAATATAAAAATGAAGAGGAAAAGAATAAAAAAAAAAAAACGAAGCTGGAGTAGCTGTTGCGTATTTCAAGTTTTTATTTCATCGCATGTCACAGACTGTTGTTTGGTGGTAACCCTGGGGTAGAACACCGGCTTCAGACGCAGGAGGTCTGTGGTTCGAGCCCTGGTGATATTGCCCCCTACTGGTTGGGTCGGTGTCAGTTTAATGTGACCGGCTGAGACAGTATCCCCGCCCTGTCTTGTGTGTGGCAGCACATAAAATTGGCAGACGTCATTCTTCGGGCCTCGTCCACAATATAGTGCTGATGTTGACGTTAGACCAACTCAACTACAACTACCCAACTGCAGACTGTTGGAATATCAAATTTTCAATATTTTTAACCTTCTCCCACCATACCATACACATGCTTTGCGAATTGATAAATTATGCTCTAGTACTAGCAGCCCTTAGTATTGATATGCACACTTTCCATTTAAAAAAAAGAATAAATCAAAGCTTTTACCTTGTATTGTTTTAAAATTCCCCAAAATAGTGTGCTCCTTAGGCCATGAATCATATGATGCGAAAAGGTTAACTAAAACAAAAGTTATAGCCTACTGTATTTGCATTCTAGAGTTGCTTAAAATACATTGTATATAAACGAATATTTTACTTTAATCCTAAAGCACACCCAATTCGTTTGTAATTGTTACCCAGGTTATCTTGAATGGTAGCCAAATTGTGAATGAAAGAAATATATCCAAAACACATATAATTATTTATCATCCTTATGGTTAAAGATCTATTCTGAGGTGAGCATCATGAAATTACTGTTTACACAAAACCTTTCTATTTGAACAGCCATGCTTGTTTGTTGTCCCCAGACGGGCAAGCTGCAGCCGCTGGTCGAGTCCGTCTCTAAAGACGAGGAGATGCAGATGAAGAACATGCTGCGGAGAGTCAACAAGATAGCCCAGGTACCTGCAATAACATAGTTAGTTAGTTAGTTAGTTAGTTAGTTAGTTAGTTGGTTAGTCGAGTCCGTCTCTAAAGACGAGGAGATGCAGATGAAGAACATGCTAAGGAGAGTCAACAAGATAGCCCAGGTACCTGCAATAACATAGTTAGTTAGTTAGTTAGTTAGTTAGTTAGTTAGTTAGTGCGTTAGTTAGTGAGTTAGTTTATAGTTAGTTATTTAGTTAGATAGTTAGTTGTTGGTTATTTGTTTGTTTTTGGTTAGTTAGTTAGTTTGTTTGTTAGTTAGTTGGTTAGTTGTTGGTTAGTTGTTGGTTAGTGTTGGTTAGTTGTTGGTTAGTTGTTGGTTAGTTGTTGGTTAGTTGTTGGTCAGTTGTTGGTTAGTTGTTGGTTAGTTATAGGTTAGTAGTTAGTGTAGTTGTTGGTTAGTTGTTGGTAAGTTGGTTAGTGTTGGTTAGTTGTTAGTTAGTTGTTGGTTAGTTAGTTAGTTAGTTTGTTGGTTAGTTAGTTAGTTGTTGGTTAGTTAGTTAGTTGTTGGTTAGTTAGTTAGTTAGTTTGTTGGTTAGTTCAGTCTCCAACTCTAATGACAGAGAGTAAATATAGTATCCACGATAGGACACTGTTAGTTAGTGAGTTTGTTATTAGTTAGTTGGTTGGTTAGTTTGCTAATTATGTATATGCCCAGTTGCTTGTTATGCATATATCCAGTAGTTTGATTATTATGCATATGCCCAATCCATCATAAAAGGTGATCTTAGGAGTATGGGAGAGACTGTTAGTTTTATAGAACTACGCACAATACCCATTATACTGTTATGTGTGATCACAGCACTACTAGAGAGAGAGAGAGTTGGTCAGTTAGATAGTTTGTTACAGGCACATACCCAGTCCCCCGTAATAGGTGATCTCAGGGTACAGGAGAGATTCTTCGGGAGTTAGTTAGTTCTTTATAACTAGTCGTTTGTTATAGGTGGTTTCAGGGTACAGGAGAGTTCTTGAGGAGCAAATATAGAAATCTTGGATTGATTTGACATGCCTTTACATGACAAAGAATCTTGGGTGGAAATGTTTATCGATTCTGGGTATGGACCAACATTTTACTGACTTGAGCTTACTTGTGGATTAACGCATCAGAGTCACAGTTATTTGGGCACTATCTTTAGGGATTTTTGCAAAAACTTATAATTATCTTAACACTTAAACTGCCTATTTCAACATATATTTTAGTAAATTATCACACTTGATGCGCAATTTCCACAGGAAATGTAGGTGTTAAACAAATAAAGATAAAATAAAACATTTTGCAGGTGTGAAATCTCCCCCTAGATTTTTTTTCCGTTCAAATAAGTGTGTTCATTCAGCGCGTACATGCATGCAATGTGTCTAATTGAGTTAAGAAGAAAACTCTTCTTGGTGTAAAATTTCTGATGTACACCCTGCATCCACACGTCACTTATCCACAGTACGCCCAGGAGAAAGAGGTGCGGATCATGGTGGATGCTGAGCAGACGTACTTCCAGCCGGCAATCCGGCGCCTCACCATGGAAATGATGAGGAAGTTCAACAAGGAACGCAGCGTTGTCTTCAACACCTACCAGTGCTACCTCAAGGTATTTCACATAGACCCATTTATACCCAACACCTACCAGTGCTACCTCAAGGTGTGTCACATAGACCCATTTACCCCCAACACCTACCAGTGCTACCTCAAGGTTTGTCACATAGACCCATTTACCCCCAACACCTACCAATGCTACCTCAAGGTTTGTCACATAGACCCATTTACCCCCAACACCTACCAGTGCTACCTCAAGGTTTGTCACATAGACCCATTTACCCCCAACACCTACCAGTGCTACCTCAAGGTTTGTCACATAGACCCATTTACCCCCAACACCTACCAGTGCTACCTCAAGGTTTGTCACATAGACCCATTTACCCCCAACACCTACCAGTGATACTTGTACAGTTTGGGTCCTTGTTTGTAACATAGATACACCCCTTCCTAAAAGGAAAAAAAAGAAAAAGCACCTGAACAACTTCAGTCTGTCATAAATCTATGAAGACTTCATCATCTTGTGTAGCTGGTCTGTCCATATCTTTCAATTTTCACTTTGCAAACCATGTGAGGAAAAAAAAGCATAAGCTCGTTCTTTTTCAATGGAACTTTATTTTCATTTTCTAAATGTTATGGGAAAAGGTGCAAGAAATGTTGAGTTTAAAGTTAACTTATGTTAAGTCCTGTCAGTCATCATAATATACACATATCTATCTCCTAGTGCTGGACCAATCTCCTTTTGCCTATTTAGTTTCATAAAAAGAAAAAGAAGATATCCTCGCAAGTGTTGCTGTATTGTATGACTGTTGCATTGTTGCCAGGATGCCTTTGACGATATTGTGGTTGACATGGACCTGGCTCGGCGAGAGAACTTCTACTTCGGTGCCAAGCTGGTGAGAGGTGCATACATGGAGCAGGTGGGTCACCTTTGGTGTATAATCCTTTACATGTATTTATCACATAATGTACTTGTTACATATTGGTAGACACCACTAAGTATTGTTAGCCAGTGGTGACAAATGATCTCTATGACAGTCAGTCACAAGTCGGTAACCACTCACTCACACATAAAACAATAAAAGGAGCACACAAAATAATTCATTTATCTTATATTCTAAACGGTACCTGTGAAAATACTACAATCTTTACAACAGACCATCTGCTCTCTTCTGAGATAAAAACATATGCGCTCGCCTTTAGTGTGCATATGATATGCCTTTTTTTTACGATAAGACAGAAGTGCTGCCTGTGCAACAAAGTTCTACTGCAACTTAAATAAAGAAGGCAGATCGCATAGATAGAAGTTTTTGTTCTGAGATCACATCTAGCAAAACCTGTTGGGTTGGGGGAAAGTTCTTTTGAATTAGAACAGCATATTGTTTAAATTAATTATGGAATAAAGTTCTCATTTTATTTCACTGCAATAAGAATTTATTATACGATGTCCCTGGAAGAGCAAAAATATTTTAAATTATTTTTACATAAAGTGTTGATCAAACACTATAACAGCTTGATGTCTTGGTTGCCCACAGGAGCGCGAGCGTGCGGCCAGCCTGGGCTACGCGGATCCCATCAACCCGAGCTACGAGGCAACCACGGAGATGTACCACGCGGTGGTCGAGGAAGTCATGAGGCAGATGCACATGCGAGAGCCGGGCAAGATGGCCGTCATGATCGCCAGCCACAACGAGGAGTCTGTCAGATACACCATACAGAAGTAAGGCTTCAATACACCATACAGAAGTAAGGCTTCAATACACCATACAGAAGTAAGGCTTCAATACACCATACAGAAGTAAGGCTTCAATACACCATACAGAAGTAAGGCTTCATAGTTGCTCATTGAAAGGAATCTGTGAGATACACCATACGAAAGTAATCTGTGAGATACACCATACAGAAGTAAGGCTTTATAGTTGCTCATTGAAAGTAATCTGTGAGATACACCATACAGAAGTAAGGCTTCATAGTTGCTCATTGAAAGGAATCTGTGAGATACACCATACAGAAGTAAGGCTTCAATACACCATACAGAAGTAAGGCTTCATAGTTGCTCATTGAAAGGAATCTGTGAGATACACCATACAGAAGTAAGGCTTCAATACACCATACAGAAGTAAGGCTTCATAGTTGCTCATTGAAAGGAATCTGTGAGATACACCATACAGAAGTAAGGCTTCATAGTTGCTCATTGAAAGGAATCTGTGAGATACACTAGTACACAACACTACCCAGTGCTTGATGTCTTGTGGGGTGGGCATTAGGCACATGTGACTTTCATAGTGTCAGAGTGATAAAATTCCTGTATGTATAACACAGTTGAAAATATACACATGTACATGTAGAACCTGAATTTAAAAAATGGTTAAATCTCCGTATAACAAATTATATTCAATTGAAGATCATTAGCTATTTTACAAGTGGTTATGTTCTTTTAAGACTTTCTTAGATCAACCACTGTACATGTTTGTTGGTCCCCAGTAGTCATCTCTTAAAAACTGCTTTTCTTATTTTCCTGAAGGTTGATATTGCTTAGTGTATAGCAATTTTATAACCTAAATGCCAAAATAGAATGGTACCTTGCCAGCTAGGCTGGGTTGGGGTCAGTAGCTGAGACGGATGTCGTTTTAGCCCCGCTCTGTCTGCGTCTGGCAGTATGTGATATATAGATTTGTCATTATATTGTCAGATGTTAGAATATTGGCTAGTTCTTACAGGAGAGTGAGAAGTAAGTTGTTAGTGAAAAAGAAAAAAAATTAGATATGATTGCTTTTTGTAGGATTAAGTTGGTAAATCAACAAATAAAACATATGGGCTTTATTGAGCCAGTGCACAAAAATGAGAAGTAACAGTAACTGTTTATCTGTTAGTTTAAGTTAGTAACTGCTTCATTATATATTTTTGAAAACTAAAATGGTTTATATCAGTAGATCTTGACTGGAATATGATATGCTTGGTGCTTGATTTGCTGTACTGCAATATTAACATTTGTTGCTGTTGGTTGATTTTTTTTTCAGAATGAAGGAACACGGTATTGGACCTAACGATAGGCTCATCTGCTTTGGTCAGCTCTACGGAATGTGTGACCAAGTCAGCTTTCCGCTGGGTATGTTTTTACTCCAGGTTGTGTGATTGTTCCTCCTACTGGTTGGGTCGGTGTCAGTAGTTGAGACTGAAGTTGCTGTCCAACTGCTTTGTATGGCAGTTTGTAATATGTCATAATATTGTCCAATGTTAGTCCTGGTACCGTTGCTCTGTGTAGCAGTTTGTAATATGTCATAATATTGTCCTATTTTATTCTTGGTATAAATGTTCTGTGTGGCAGTTTGTAATATGTCATAATATTGTCCTATTTTATTCTTGGTATAAATGTTCTGTGTGGTAGTTTGTAATATGTCATAATATTGTCCAATGTTAGTCCTGGTACCGTTGCTCTGTGTGGTAGTTTGTAATATGTCATAATATTGTCCAATGTTAGTCGTGGTACTCCTTCCACAAGATAGCTCAGAAAACAACCATCAGAGAAATAAACTTCAGGTTGTTTATTGAAGAGTGTTGACAATGGGAGAAGAGAAAAGGCCCTATGTCTGAAACGTTTGCCTCTCTGTGTGTCCCCAGGCCAGGCGGGCTACTCTGTGTACAAGTACGTGCCGTACGGCCCCGTAGAGGAGGTCCTGCCCTACCTGTCCCGCCGCGCCATGGAGAACCGAGGCGTCCTCGCCAAGGTCAAGAAGGAGAAGTCGCTGCTGCTGCGCGAGATCCTGCGCAGGCTGTTCACCGGACAGTTCCTGTACAAGCCCAAAGCGGCCCCGAGCCCTCAGCCGATGTCGTCTGCCGCATCCCCTCCTTCATCCTGAGTCTGCTGGTAGGGGAGGATTCTGGTGCACAAGAGGGTCTTGTCAAACATTTGCCCAAACAAGTTTACATTTTGTCGGCTTTCAGTCGACCTTCACCTTTGGTGCTTGACGTCTGCACAGTAAAACAAAGGACTTGACACGGTGAAACATGGGACTTTAGACACAGTGAAACATGGGACTTTAGACACAGTGACACATGGGACTTTAGACACAGTGACACATGGGACTTTAGACACAGTGAAACATGGGACTTTAGACACAGTGACACATGGGACTTTAGACACAGTGACACATGGGACTTTAGACACAGTGACACATGGGACTTTAGACACAGTGAAACATGGGATTTGACACAAAGAAACATGGGACTTTAGACACAGTGACACATGGGACTTTAGACACAGTGACACATGGGACTTTAGACACAGTGAAACATGGGACTTTAGACACAGTGAAACATGGGACTTTAGACACAGTGACACATGGGACTTTAGACACAGTGAAACAAAGGATTTGACACAATGAAACATGGGACTTTAGACACAGTAAAACAAAGGATTTGACACAATGAAACATGGGACTTTAGACACAGTGACACATGGGACTTTAGACACAGTGAAACATGGGACTTTAGACACAGTGAAACATGGGACTTTGACACAGTGACACATGGGACTTTAGACACAGTGAAACAAAGGATTTGACACAATGAAACATGGGACTTTAGACACAGTGACACATGGGAATTTAGACACAGTGAAACATGGGACTTTAGACACAGTAATGGAACATGGGACTTTAGACACAGTAAAACAAAGGATTTGACACAAAGGACATTAAAAGACACAAGAGCAATTTGTGATAGCGGAGTATTAATTAAGAAAATTTTGGGAATGCAAAGTAAATGAAGTAAAATGTAAAATTCAAAAGTTGTCAAGTATGCGCAAAATGTGCTTTTGAGAAAATGGACGAAAGAGAAAAGACATTTATGTCCACACTGAAGACAAGAACTAAAAATGAATGCCAGCTTACTTTAATGGCATCCATGATTGTATACATCTTCCTTGTGTTTTTTTTACACTTAAGAGTTTCAGTATATTCCAATATTAATCATTATTCATTGGCTAAATTGATATTTCTTGTCAATATTATCAGAAAAATAGGGTAGCAACCAACGTAAAACTGTTATGCTAAAACCTTTTGATTTCAAAATGGAGGCTACATATTGGCATTTTTTCACTTGTTATGTGTTTGCAACAGATTGGAGTACACACATAGACTAAAAACAAAAAATGGGCATGATCTTCAATTTTTCACAAATTCACAACATCCGACCTTAAAAAAGTGACATATTCAGTGGCTGAAATTAAATTGAATAGAATGCAATTTCAATTTTTACATGAAACCAGACGCCACATAGTTAAGTAAAATAAAGAAATGGTAACAAAAAATAAACATTGTTATCTTTGTCTTAGAGATAAGAACAAAAATTACTATGGAAAAAAAAGGTCTACATTAAAAATACTTGCAGTATAAAAGTTTGAACAACTGTGTAACTTTTAAACTTTATGTTGCATTTTTGTGTGTGAAATGTTAGCACTTGATCAGGGAAGCCTAGACTTGTATAATTGTACTTGTATGGAAGCATTGCATAATGTAAATTCACCTATCATGTTTTAAGAAGAAAAATTTAAAGAGATAAGTTTTGTGACTTTTCTTGTGTCCATTTTGCCAGCCTATTGTTGTGTAAAGTAACAGCTGATATTCCTACACATAACACTGTAGTTTGTGATTCAATTACTAATCTATATATTTTGAGAGAATGAAGTACATATATACCAATTGATCTGTTTTTTAAATTCTATAACCAACCTACTTGCCATCTCAGTGTCCGAATCCCTCAGCGTACTCCGTCTTCTGCAAGTTTTGGTTTATTTAATTTTCTAATCACTTATTTTAATTCCATTTATTGTTGAATACAAAGCAACTTTTTCTTCTTGTACATTTTTTCAGAGTTTTGGTTGATATCTACAATTTGTTAAACACAAAATGTTTTGACCTGTGCTTTTACCTTATTTCATATGTTAAAAAAAGTGTTATTTACTTCCTCTGCTCCCAAAATGTTTTTTTTTCTTTTTTGTTCAATATACACACCTGTATATAAACTCTTTTAAGCAGTTCCATCAGTATATATAAATATAATATTGGAATTATCTCTAAAGACTTAACTTTGGGAACACTAGAAACTCAGTCAGTAAATGCTCTGAATCTGAAAGGTCTGCAGTTTGAATCTCGGTTGGTCCCGCAGTATCTGTTAAGTATTCCACCAGGGGACTCGAAACTCACCAAAGATAACCAGAGATCTTAGCTTTCTGTCTCCTTTTGAATATCGGTGTGTAAGATTCAGAATCATGTCTTGCATTTTACATTTCATGTGAACATCAGAGAGCCTTGTGGAGATTACTATTGAGTTTTCATATGATTTGATTGAATTTGTCGTAAAACATCGAGACTTGGCTTTCATCCAGCTTATGTTTATAGTGAGAAAGAATTGCAACATTTTCATTCATGGTCTAATTTGGATATCTGTAAGGAAGGGGATGGGCCTCACTTCTATCTCCTTTATAAGGAATTGGATACCTCAGTTGACTTGCCACAAGCCTGGTATCCTGGCTGGCGCATTAAGATACTGCTGGTTTTGTTCTTTGTTGTTTTACAGCGTGATAAAGTCTGTGCTGCCATATGGAGATCTTCCATCTCATTATGTTATTACACCTCTTACCTCTCAATGTTAAAACTATTGTTTTATGTCCAAGATTGTTTCCCATGTCACACTCTCAGCGCTGGCGAATCAACACACTACCAGAAATATTATAATTACTTCCCGAGGGACAAATCTTTTCAACATGAATGGTTGTAAAATATTGGATTGCTGCGCGGATATTAGTGTTATGATTAACACTTGGTGTAATGTTATCGGTTTGAACTGAAAAATGTCTGATGTGTCAACTTTGTTACTGTTGTTATAGACCCTTAATGATCTTGTACGACAAAGACTTGAACTTGAAGGCATATTTATGACTCACTGTACTGACTGCCATTGTAACACTGACTCCATCATGTTTGTGGTGTATGTTTTAGGAGCTGTAGACAGTGTAAGCATCACAGTATGTTTTGTTGTTAATGGCAGGGTTGTAGATAACAGTTTTGTTAGAAGTCTGAGCATAATATGGTGTATGTGAGAGTACAAATTGTAGGTCTAGAGGCAAACTATTGTAACTGTCCTATTTGCCAATCATGCAGTTACAACAATTAGGCTCTAAGCCTGCAAAATATCAGTCTTAACCCTGTCATTATTGTTGTTTATGTCCAACAAAGAAATCATGGGAAATCGTAGAACTCACTTAGTATCAGCTCATACCTTTGTAGACATAGAGTAGTCGTATATTGATGTACATACATGTCGTAATATTTACTATTGAAGGGTACGGTGCAGAGTTCAAATCCTTGTATTTGTTTCCGTCATGTGTTTGCTGTTTGGTCCCATTTGTTAGCGCGGTTGAGGTGTGGTTGAGGTGTGGTTGAGGTTTGATAAAAGTTGTGACTGGGATCCCTGATATTAAGAATGAGACTTTCGCAAAAAGTTATTGCCCTTTGTTAAAAGATATGAGCGACGTTTAACAAGTATAACGACATAGCATCGTTTTGGCCACTTGAAGTTCTCTTGTAAAGACTAGAACAAGCTGTAGGCCTACTGGTGAGCATGCCTCAAACGTCTTGCTCTGCGAGCCAACTTCAACGTGAAGTAGAGCTTGTGTCTTCGAATCTCCGACTAGGTTGCATAACTCTTTGTGAAACTACATTCCTAATGGGCTGGACCAGAATGACTCGCTTTAGATAAGCCTGTAAATATTCTTTGCTCTTCCATGTAAATACAGTATGTGCGCATGTACCTTTATAAGAGAGAGAGAGAGAGAGAGTGAGCGGGTAAAGCTTTCTATCTTTTTAAAAAATATTTCCAAGGTTTTCTAGGGGAATCCTATACAGTAACTTGTGTAAATATTTTTAAAACTATACACGGAACTCTATATTTCCAAGAATATTATCAGGGAACTTGGCAGGCAAATGTTGACAGTGTTTAGTTTGTGCTCTACTCTGATCTATTTTCTGGTATTCAGCCTAAATCTGCTTGTTCGAGACACATGACTACAAAGACATTGATAGCAAAATATCCTTAACCAACCCTCGCCCCCTCTATTCAGCTTAACCTTCAAAATTGGCTTTAGGAAGAAAAAAATATGAGAAGATTTTACTTAGACTATTTAACATGTGTAAAAGAATGCAATGTGGCAACTCTGCTCTTTATACACGGAATCTGCCACAACCCTGTTTATTTACGATAATTACTTATTTGTATATTGCCTAAATAAACCTTAAATTCAATTCAACAAAGGTAGAGCAGAGCGGCTGTGGTTTGGATCCCACCTCTGACATCATGTCTTGTCATTTTCTATGAATTCGAATAGGATAATTAATGACCAACCCAGTTGAAGAGTATTATTGTCAATCTTGATAAATCATGTCTTCTGAGGATTACAGGTGCAGCTCTTTTAGTCATTGTCGACCATGAAATATACCAGAAATTGTCACTACAATCTAATAGCTATGTAACCATGCTCATGTAAAAAGCTTTTTCAACGTTTCTGTTACAACACATGACAATACTATACTAATAAAGATAACTTTTTCCCCCTGCTGGACATCACGATTCCTTTGTTGTCATGGTACGCCTCAGTCTGGTGTGAAAGTTTCTGAATGAGCGAGCATGCTTCGGTGGACGGAGAGGGATGATGCGGTTCAAGTGGCGGAGCCTTTATCTCCCAAATGAGAGATCCTTGGTTCGAATCCCATGATCTTTTAAAGATAAATTTGTTTGATTTCATCCCCTTCTGGTTGGTTGGTGTCGGTATCATGTGACAATCTGAGACATTGAGTTCAGGTCTACCCGCACTGTTTTTGTGTGGCAGGATGTACAATTATTGTTAAACTTAAATGTTATAGAATTATAAAAGTTTCTGAATGGTGGAGTCTGCTCAGCACAATAGATGGTTAACAAGAGGAGAGGGACCACGCTCCATAGCCTATAGTTAAAAAAAAAATAGAGTTTGGATAATGCCCCACAGGTGTTAATAGTAATAATCAGGTTTTCTGATAACTGCATTCCTGTAAATCTACATCTACACAGCTTTTGGTAATTTCAAGTCATAAAAAAAAGAAATAACAATTAAAGAAAAATATTCAGTAAAATGCTCCCTCTTTATTTACTTGTTTCTGTCAAGCTGTATAAAGTGTTCATGTTTCTCTCCCTCTGGAGACTTGCTACTGCTCTCACTGACTGTCTTGTTTGTTACTACTCCTGAGACTGCAAAATGTTCCCCACTACCAAACCCATTGTCATCCTATGCAATTCTGACCGAGAAAGTGAGTTCACCTGCAGTTGTGCCACTTGTTTGTTACACACGAGTTATGTCCAACAAGCAGATATACTATTAGTATTAAATGCATGTGCTTTGGCCTTTTCAGGATGCTCTACCTAAAATGCTATTTTCCCTATGGAGGCACCATTTCAATAATGAATGGTCGTGAAAAAGTGGCTTCCCGAGCAGATATTAACTTCGCCAAAAGGTTAAAACCTTGTCAGTGTCATTTTTATGTGTTTCTGTTTTTCCATTAAATGTCCTTTTTCAATAATATAGAGAATCACCACTCACTTGTAGGCCCTAGTATATGATAAGCTGATCGTTTTTTTTCCCATTTGAATCTAAGCATGATCATTGTAGTGTCCAGCATGGTGATTTATTTCGTCGCCGCAGTTGCATTATGTTCTAACTGCATTTTAAAACACTATAAATGGTTACTATGTTAGAAATAAGATATAACATTCAACAATTGGTGTGGCGAGTGGGATGTGTGTGCGTGTGTTTTTATAATTTCAGATCCAGGTCACCAAATGTTGCAATCAACATGAAGGTGAAGAACTAGCTTTTAACCAATGTAAAAAAGTTATGTCATATAGGAGAACATTTTGGCTTCAAAACATTTGATTTTCTCATTGCTACCAAGCTGATTGGATGAAAAATGATGATTAAAATTATATAAAAACAAAGTAATTCATGTTGTTTGTCCATTTTTATCAATTAGTTAAATAAACGAACTGAACAGCAAAAACGAGTGTAACTTGGTAGAAACAAGAAACGAAACAAAACACAATACATTTTAGTAAAGGTACATGTGTTTTTATGGGTTTTAATCTATTTCTATTATTTTATGAACGCGATAGCCGAAAGATTAAAAAAAAAACATTGAAAAAACTCAATGCTGCAGACATATTGATTCTTCAGAAAAATTCTATGCATTCTACATCCTATATCCAAACAAAAAGCTCTAAGAAGAATCTTACGCATTCCATGGATAGAAACAAGATGTAAGAAGAATTCTATGCATAAGGCCTCTATGAATTGACAAAATTTCTAAGAATTCTACGCATCATATGGACAGACACAGTTTATAAGAAGAATTCTACGCGTCGTATACGTAGACGAAATTTCTAAGAAGAATTCTACGCACCACATGGACAGACAAAACCTCTAACGATGTGCTTGGGCACTTGAGCGCAGATAATTTCTTGAAACTGTGAAGGAAAACGTAGAATGCACTTTAAAGACTTTACTCATAGATGCACATGAAAGACGTTCTAAAGAAAGTCGTTTTTGCCTGAACAGCTGCAGAAAGAGAACACCGGAAGACAAAGTCTCAAGGCCAGGGTCATTATTCCCCCTAAAAATCAACCATTTTTCAGCCATAGTATACTTCTAACCACTGTGACCAAATAAATATCTTAATATCCAAGTCTAGTATGACTGTGTTGTGTTAAACTGTTATACATGTCTGTATCTAACGCATTTCATTGTATATGTTTACGTTTGGACTGTAACTTGTATTTGTACAGTGTATAAGTCGTTTTCTACAAGCTACAGATCTGAGACAAATAATTATGCACGTCTAATTTCTTTGGAGAGTTTTCAAAAGGCTAAGCTGGCTGATTGTTTCAAAGTTTGATGTTGGGTTGATTACAGATATCTCCCTCACATCATATTGACAATATGTATAATTAACGACTGAGAAAATGGTAAAACTTGATATTTAGTGATTGGTGAAAAAAGAAAGAGAGAGAGAGAGAGAGAGAGACAGACAGACAGGCCAACAGACACATTGAGACACAGAGAGAGAGAGGCAGACAGAATAACCACAAAAGCAACAGCAAACAACAACAACAACAACAACAACAACAACAACAACAACAACAACAACAACAACAACAACAACAACAACAACAACAACAACAACAACAACAACAACAACAACAACAACAACGTAAATAAAAAGAAAACTCAACTGATGATCCATTTTGAGTCAGAATTTTATTACTTCCTGTCCGTCTTCTAACACCATCTTTCTAAAACCACTAGATAAGAAATTTTTCTCGGCAGCAGGAAATACCAAAAGAAACGCGCATTTGGAGCAGCACTCCAGCGGTTGCTATAGTAACATACCCCCCAAAACACAGCATAATTAAAACTTGTCTGCAACTAAAAACTAATAAATGGATCTAGTTAACGTTCCGTTCCAAATCATACTTGAGATTGGAACCTCAGGCGTCCAGCTAGTCAGTCAAAACCAGGAGCGACTGAGCTTTCTAGGCCCCATATTTGCAGTTAAACGGCGCGAGGGTTACCATACGCCTTTTTTTCTATTACATGATACATTTGCTTGTACCGTTTCAGAGAAATGAGTTTACAGCTACATCTTTCTAGCTATTCTTAAATTAAAACTCACACAGTTGTTAATATAACAAGCATTTATCTTAGTGCTGTGTATCACGTGATTGTTGCTCTTTCTTCTCTACACTCTACATACTGTGTGCAATAAACTTTATCACAGCAAATTTTCAGTGACTCTTTATGTCTCTCTTTCTCTTTCATTATGTACAAATACCCGCTTTTGAACGAGGGCCTTCAGACCTACACAACTAATTTTGAGGTGGTTCCAATAGGCTACCCTTTAGGTCCTTGTTAGACCGCTCCTTTAGTAAGTTTGTGTGCTCTGTTTAAGTCATCGCCTTATTGACATGCACCAGCGAGACTGCCGGGTCAAATCACTCATCCTCCGTTAAGAAATATTATCTAAGTAATTTTGTGAGAACCGCTTTGTTGGTTTCTACACCCCCACCGCCAGCAGCAAAGGTATAGCGGCTTTGCGGGCCCCATAGCCAAGAGTAAGACAATAGGTAAGGGAGGCTGCGCCAGCGTTCAACCCTAGCTCTATCTACTAGACCTAGGACTTACGGAGCCAACGAGCGGTGACAAAACCCCATACCTAACGACGTCCAACCCTAGCTCTATCTACTAGACCTAGAACTTACGTAGCCAACGAGCGGTGAGGAAAACCCCATACCTAACGTCACGTGGGGCGCAAAATCTGGTATACCGTGCACGGGTCGGGGGACGGAAAAATACAATGCAGTAGAGCTAAAGTGAGACCCTAAATACTTCATCACCACAGTTGTGAAATGTCCAATCCCATTTCTTAAACACTCTTTATTATTAGAGTTTAAAAAATCAGATAGGCCATTCGAGAACTACGGTGAAGACTTGGGCTGCCAGTCCTAGTGGTAAGCCTACGTCTCTAGATGTACAGGTCGATGGTCTGTGACTGTCTGTGACTGTCTGTGACAGTTGGGTGTTTGCCCAGGTCTACTTGATGTCGCAGAGCGCGGCCACCCCGCGCAGGATCCAATGGTCGGGGTTCTGGGTGGTCTTCATCAGCACCGTGGTGATGAACGTCAGGTCCGTGCGGTTAGGCTTCTTGTACACCGGGCACTGGTACAGCTTCGGGTCCTGGCGGGTTTAAAACAATACTCATAGTCAGATCAATACTGTAAGTGTCAACCACTCCTGTCTCATAACAAGGCTTGGCTTTTGGTCGGAAACTGGCATAGATCATCATCCGACAACAACAACAATAATATGTTCCACAGATACCAAGTGTACCGATATGCCTAGCCTGTAGATCTAACATTATCCTAGCTCTCTGTTTATTTAAATAACTTTATATGTAGATTTTGATCTATCAACGCCATGAAATAATTTATGCGATACATTCCTTCTTTATCAACTCCACTTAGAAATAAAATAATTGCATCACCGCCATTCTTCGTAATAGGCAAAAACTCGCCTCCACCTCCGCTATCGAGTCTAGAAATAGGTGATGAGTGTCCTGTCAATATAGTATTTCCATGCAGTACAACAGCCTTACAATATAGTTATTTCTTTCTCTTGTGATTCTCATACAACACATAAAACAGCAACATTTATGTGCGAAGTGAGTAGGCTGCTTACCTTAGCGGCGGTCGAGTTGATAGCGTACATGTGTACGATGGGGAGGACTGTGTTCAGAACCTTAGGGTGCGACTCACACAGGCGGCACTGGCGCCGGTCCCAGCTGGCCCCGTCCAGGTACAGGCCGTACACGTACACGCCCTCCTGGTGGGGTGAACAACAACAACAACAACAGGGGTTGGGGAGGGGGGGGGGACATGGGAGGGTCAAAAAAAAAGACACAGTTGGGGGGTGGGGGGGGGGGGGGCAACATGGGAGTGTGAGTGAGTTTCAAAACAGCTAGGCATGTATATATACATTATGCGAGGGTTTGTTTCTTAAAAACCTTCATGGCGTGAATGGATTTTTCTTCAGAGAGAAAGAGAGAGAGAGAGAGAGAGAGAGAGAGAGAGAGAGAGAGAGAGAGAGAGAGAGAGAGGAGAGAGAGAGAGACACACACACACACACAGAGACATGAGAGATAGAGATAGAAAGAGTATATCCTGCGATGAGTCCGAAGCTTACCACAGCTTTGTACTTACAGCCCCTAGTGGTTAACCCCTTACCGGCGGAGGTGTGTTGATGTCCTCTTTGAAGAACTTGGTGAAGTCATTGTGTAGGGCTACAGTGTCAAGCGCCCAGCCTTTGTGTGCGCGAGTCACCTCTTGTCTCATGGCCGTCAGGAAGCCTGTGGACAGGGAGGAGATATATGGATAAATAGGTAGGTAGATAGGTAGGAAGGTAGGTAGGTAGGTAGATAGGTTGGTAGATAGGTTGGTAGATAGGTAGATAGGTAGGTAGGTAGATAGATAGGTAGGAAGATCAACATCCGGGGTCTCTGTGGTGTCCCTCTTCTAACAGCGGATGAGAGAGCAAGAGACAAGGCCCAGTGGAGGCTGGATGTGGTTCGCTAGACAGCACGGGGTCGTAGAGACCTGATTCATAACGTCAAGAAAGCCAAAGTAAAAATTCACCTTGTGGGTTGAAGCAAGTCTTATTAATGTTCACCTTGTGGGTTGAAGAACCCAGTCATGCAAGTCTAATTAATGTTCACCTTGTGGGTTGAAGTAAGTCTTATTAATGTTCACCTTGTGGGTTGAAGCAAGTCTTATTAATGTTCACCTTGTGGGTTGAAGCAAGTCTAATTAATGTTCACCTTGTGGGTTGAAGAATGTCTTATTAATGTTCACCTTGTGGGTTGAACTAAGTCTTATTAATGTTCACCTTGTGGGTTGAAGAACCCAGTCATGCAAGTCTAATTAATGTTCACCTTGTGGGTTGAAGAATGTCTTATTAATGTTCACCTTGTGGGTTGAACTAAGTCTTATTAATGTTCACCTTGTGGGTTGAAGAACCCAGTCATGCAAGTCTAATTAATGTTCACCTTGTGGGTTGAAGAATGTCTTATTAATGTTCACCTTGTGGGTTGAACTAAGTCTTATTAATGTTCACCTTGTGGGTTGAAGAACCCAGTCATGCAAGTCTAATTAATGTTCACCTTGTGGGTTGAAGAATGTCTTATTAATGTTCACCTTGTGGGTTGAACTAAGTCTTATTAATGTTCACCTTGTGGGTTGAAGAACCCAGTCATGCAAGTCTAATTAATGTTCACCTTGTGGGTTGAAGAATGTCTTATTAATGTTCACCTTGTGGGTTGAACTAAGTCTTATTAATGTTCACCTTGTGGGTTGAAGAACCCAGTCATGCAAGTCTAATTAATGTTCACCTTGTGGGTTGAAGAATGTCTTATTAATGTTCACCTTGTGGGTTGAACTAAGTCTTATTAATGTTCACCTTGTGGGTTGAAGAACCCAGTCATGCAAGTCTAATTAATGTTCACCTTGTGGGTTGAAGAATGTCTTATTAATGTTCACCTTGTGGGTTGAACTAAGTCTTATTAATGTTCACCTTGTGGGTTGAAGAACCCAGTCATGCAAGTCTAATTAATGTTCACCTTGTGGGTTGAAGAATGTCTTATTAATGTTCACCTTGTGGGTTGAACTAAGTCTTATTAATGTTCACCTTGTGGGTTGAAGAACCCAGTCATGCAAGTCTAATTAATGTTCACCTTGTGGGTTGAAGAATGTCTTATTAATGTTCACCTTGTGGGTTGAACTAAGTCTTATTAATGTTCACCTTGTGGGTTGAAGAACCCAGTCATGCAAGTCTAATTAATGTTCACCTTGTGGGTTGAAGAATGTCTTATTAATGTTCACCTTGTGGGTTGAACTAAGTCTTATTAATGTTCACCTTGTGGGTTGAAGAACCCAGTCATGCAAGTCTAATTAATGTTCACCTTGTGGGTTGAAGAATGTCTTATTAATGTTCACCTTGTGGGTTGAACTAAGTCTTATTAATGTTCACCTTGTGGGTTGAAGAACCCAGTCATGCAAGTCTAATTAATGTTCACCTTGTGGGTTGAAGAATGTCTTATTAATGTTCACCTTGTGGGTTGAACTAAGTCTTATTAATGTTCACCTTGTGGGTTGAAGAACCCAGTCATGCAAGTCTAATTAATGTTCACCTTGTGGGTTGAAGAATGTCTTATTAATGTTCACCTTGTGGGTTGAAGAAGCCAGTCATCCAGAAGACGACGGGCCGGCCTGAGAAGACCCAGCTGTGGAACTGCGTGTTGCGCTCCAGCAGCTCCGTGAACCAGAAGCCGATGGTGGAGCTCTGCCAGGAGAACTTCACCCAGCGCTTCGGCACGCGCGCGTCAAACAGGTTGTCCAGCGCGTCGCGCAGGTTCTGGGGGGGGGGGGCACATGAGAAATGATGTTGAGTGTGTGTGTGGGGGGGTGGGGGGGAGGGGGGGCACATGAATAATGATGACAAGTGTAATAAATAATGCGCATGAGGAATCATGTAGGTGTTTTTGCTTATCGTCCAAAATCAGCAATATATAAGCTTTGTATGTGGACAGGCCCCAAGATCAATGCCTGACAATTATACGAGCTGCCACACAGAAACAGTCCGGGGATACCATTATTCTGTCTCAGCCGCTCACATTAAAATGGCTCAACCAGTAAGGGACGAGTCGCCAGAGCGAGCCTCCTGCGTCCAAAGTCTATACTGTATTATACGCCAGCGCTAACCCCCTCCCTGCCCCTTCTCATGATAAGTGAGTGAGTGAGTACCTCGCTCATGATGATGGTGTGTGTGTGTGTGTGTGTGTGTGTGTGTGTGTACCTCGCTCATGATGATGGTGTGTGTGTACCTCGCTCATGATGATGGTGTGTGTGTGTGTGTGTGTGTGTACCTCGCTCATGATGATGGAGTGTGTGTGTGTGTACCTCGCTCATGATGATGGTGTGTGTGTATGTGTGTGTGTGTGTGTGTGTGTACCTCGCTCATGATGATGGTTCCCTCTATGGCGAGCTTGAGGTCCATCAGGGTGATCCTCACGATGGTGATGATTCTCTGCATGCGGTCAATCTCCTGCTTGAGGAAGATGTTCAGTGGCTGGAGGTGGCCCATCTTCTTCAAGCGGTCGCGCACCTGGGGGAAGCAACAGCAACAACAATAAAAACACATACGCACAGACAGACACACACAGAGATAGGCAGTTCAGAACGCTGGGCAAGAAAGTCACTTACAAAGGAAATAAGAGACTTATGTTTACAATATCGAGGCAATATTTATACTGTTTTTCAGACTGACAATCGAAAGGCCGTGGGTATACTTTTGGCGCCCCCCCCCCCACACCAACCTCCTTGCGGGTTATTAAAACGAACACTGCAACATAGGTTCTAGGCCCCATTTTGATGCAGTAGAACATAATTATCTTGATTTCAATAGAATCTATATAGAAGGTATTTAGGCAGTGTTGATAACCTAAATCACAACGCAGTCCAAGTTTATGTCGGTAAAAAACAACACTACTGCTCTTATGCTATGCTTGGATGGCAGCTGTAGATCTCCCCCTCTTGCTCATTCTCCAAGAACGCTAGAGTGGTAACTCGTAGGACTGCTACAACCTTGAATAAACCTTGATGACAGTTCATCGCCTTCTTCAAAAGTTAAAAACATTAATATGTAACCTTTGGCTCAGGTTATCTCTCCCCTGTTCAAACAAACAAAAAAAGACAAATCCACAGATCCAGCACCACTGTGTAAAAATCGGACCCACTGACCTCGAACGGGATGTAGTCGTTAGGCAACTTGCCGAGCATCTCCTCTGCCAGTTTGTAGACCACCGACTCGCGCGTCTCGCCGCTACCTCCGCCGGAATCCTTGGGTTGGATCCCCTGGATCGTGTCCAGGACGTTCTTCGCCGTGTTCGTCTGGTACCTGCAGACCAATAACTTACACCATTATTGTTTAGCAGACGAGAAAGAGGACGTTCTTCGAGTGTTCGTCTGGTACCTGAAAAACCACAATCGTACAGCATTATTGTTACATTTATCGTTGTTTAGCAGACGAGAAAGAGGACGTTTTTCGCCGTGTTTGTCTGGTACCTGCAGACCACAAACTTACATTTATTGTTTAGCAGACGAGAAAGAGGGCGTTCTTCGCCGTGTTCGTCTGGTACCTGAAAACCACAAACTTACATTTATTGTTTAGCAGACGAGAAAGAGGGCGTTCTTCGCCGTGTTCGTCTGGTACCTGCAGACCACAAACTTACATTTATTGTTTAGCAGACGAGAAAGAGGGCGTTCTTCGCCGTGTTCGTCTGGTACCTGAAAACCACACACGTACAGGATCGAATAGTAGACGAGAAACTGGCATGATAAGGAGAAAGGGTTTCAAGTTAAAAATCTGAAATCCAGGTAAGAACAGTATGCATGAACTATAAATATATTCAGCCGTTAAGTATAGAAATATAGATCGAAAACGTTTCTGGTAAAACTGAATCTTGACATGTATGGAATAGTTTGTATGAATACAAACGTTCATTAACTCCCCCTCAACCCCCCCCCCTTTTTTACAATAAGATCTGTGTAGCTCACGTGATGTCGGCGTTGGGTGTATACCCCCCCCACCCTATATTTGTGAAGCTCACGTGATGTCTTGGCCAATGAGGTATGACCAGACAGTGTGAAATACAGAGAATAGAATGCAACTTTTAAAGATATAATTATGTCAGGTAGACGCTTATGTTTAAACCATTTATTTTTGTAACTCTGAGTACAATCTATACAATTATAATTCTATAACATGATTAAAAAAAGGGAAAAAACACTAATTTTGTATCAACCGGACAGTTGAGTTGAGTTGGGTCGGTGTCAATATAATGGGATCCGCTGAGACAGGAGTTCAGGTTTCCGCGCATCGTCTCTGTGTGTCAGTACTTAAAAATGTCAGACGGTAGTCTAAGGGCCCGTCCACAATATAGTCTATATAGTGCCTTCTCTACACGCTAATCAACATCACCATCAGCACCACCACCAGTACCACCACCACCACCACCACCACCAGCAACTACAACAACAAAAACAACAACACCGACAACAGCAACAGCAACAACAACAACAACAACAGCAGCAGCAGCAACAACAACAACAACAACACAATTACTCTTGTGAACGTGTTCAGCAGCCGCTTGTCAAAGTCATCCGTGACGCGGCCTCCGTACTGGACCTCCCCGATCATGTAGCGCACCGTCGGCCAGGAGATGCCCTGTGGTAAACAAAATAATGGTACAGTGTGTCACAGGAGATGACCTGCGGTAAACAACATAATGATACAGTGTGTCACAGAAGATGCCCTGCGGTAAACAACATAATGATAAAGTGTGTCACAGGAGATGCCCTGCGGTAAACAACATAATGTTACAGTGTGTCATAGGAGATGTCCTGTGGTAAACAACATAATGGTACAGTGTGTCACAGGAGATGCCCTGTGGTAAACAACATAACGATACAGTGTGTCACAGGAGATGCCCTGTGGTAAACAACATAATGATACAGTGTGTCACAGGAGATGCCCTGTGGTAAACAACATAACGATACTGTGTGTCACAGGAGATGCCCTGTGGTAAACAACATAGTGATACAGTGTGTCACAGGAGATGTCCTGTGGTAAACAACATAATGGTACTGTGTGTCACAGGAGATGCCCTGCGGTAAACAACATAGGATAGTGTGTGTCACAGGAGATGCCCTGTGGTAAAAAACATATGATACAGTGTGTCACAGGAGATGCCCTGCGGTAAACAACATAGTGATACTGTGTGTCACAGGAAATGCCCTGTGGTAAACAACATATTATACTGAGTGTCACAGGAGATGCCCTGTGGTAAACAACATAATGGTACTGAGTGTCACAGGAGATGCCCTGTGGTAAACAACATAATGATACTGTGTGTCACTGGAGATGCCCTGTGGTAAATAACATAATGATACTGTGTGTCACAGAAGATGCCCTGTGGTAAATAACATAACGATACTGTGTGTCACAGGAGATGCCCTGTGGTAAACAACATAATGATACTGTGTGTCACAGGAGATGCCCTGTGGTAAACAACATAACGATACTGTGTGTCACAGGAGATGCCCTGTGGTAAATACCTATGATATTCAGGCAAAGAGAGATAGAGAGATGGAGAGACAGAAAGAAATGCTCACCCTTTTGATGTCCATGTCGTCGAGGTGGTTCTGAATGAACTGCACACTGGCGCCCCAGTCGGACGAGTTGAACTCGTAGGGGATGTTCCAGCCCATGGGGCCGAACTTTCGCCGTTCCTGGAACAATATTTATCACAAAAAAATATAAAACAACAGCAAACAAAGAATATACTTTACTTTATGAAGAGCGCCCCCCCCCCCACGACACTTTCCCCGCCGAGAAGAACTGGTAACATTTAGAGTATGGCTCGCCGAGAACTAGGAAAGATAATCATCAAAGAGTCAGGGTGTACATCACAGTTGTACCTGGACTACAGTGTGTAGGAAGGAGTGTGTACCTGGACTACAGTGTGTAGGAAGGAGTGTGTACCTGGACTACAGTGTGTAGGAAGGAGTGTGTACCTGGACTACAGTGTGTAGGAAGGAGAGTGTGTACCTGGACTACAGTGTGTAGGAAGCAGTGTGTACCTGGACTACAGTGTGTAGGAAGGAGTGTGTACCTGGACTACAGTGTGTAGGAAGGAGTGTGTACCTGGACTACAGTGTGTAGGAAGGAGTGTGTACCTGGACTACAGTGTGTAGGAAGGAGTGTGTACCTGGACTACAGTGTGTAGGAAGGAGTGTGTACCTGGACTACAGTGTGTAGGAAGGAGTGTGTACCTGGACTACAGTGTGTAGGAAGGAGTGTGTACCTGGACTACAGTGTGTAGGAAGGAGTGTGTACCTGGACTACAGTGTGTAGGAAGGAGTGTGTACCTGGACTACAGTGTGTAGGAAGGAGTGTGTACCTGGACTACAGTGTGTAGGAAGGAGTGTGTACCTGGACTACAGTGTGTAGGAAGGAGTGTGTACCTGGACTACAGTGTGTAGGAAGGAGTGTGTACCTGGACTACAGTGTGTAGGAAGGAGTGTGTACCTGGACTACAGTGTGTAGGAAGGAGTGTGTACCTGGACTACAGTGTGTAGGAAGGAGTGTGTACCTGGACTACAGTGTGTAGGAAGGAGTGTGTACCTGGACTACAGTGTGTAGGAAGGAGTGTGTACCTGGACTACAGTGTGTAGGAAGGAGTGTGTACCTGGACTACAGTGTGTAGGAAGGAGTGTGTACCTGGACTACAGTGTGTAGGAAGGAGTGTGTACCTGGACTACAGTGTGTAGGAAGGAGTGTGTACCTGGACTACAGTGTGTAGGAAGGAGTGTGTACCTGGACTACAGTGTGTAGGAAGGAGTGTGTACCTGGACTACAGTGTGTAGGAAGGAGTGTGTACCTGGACTACAGTGTGTAGGAAGGAGTGTGTACCTGGACTACAGTGTGTAGGAAGGAGTGTGTACCTGGACTACAGTGTGTAGGAAGGAGTGTGTACCTGGACTACAGTGTGTAGGAAGGAGTGTGTACCTGGACTACAGTGTGTAGGAAGGAGTGTGTACCTGGACTACAGTGTGTAGGAAGGAGTGTGTACCTGGACTACAGTGTGTAGGAAGGAGTGTGTACCTGGACTACAGTGTGTAGGAAGGAGTGTGTACCTGGACTACAGTGTGTAGGAAGGAGTGTGTACCTGGACTACAGTGTGTAGGAAGGAGTGTGTACCTGGACTACAGTGTGTAGGAAGGAGTGTGTACCTGGACTACAGTGTGTAGGAAGGAGTGTGTACCTGGACTACAGTGTGTAGGAAGGAGTGTGTACCTGGACTACAGTGTGTAGGAAGGAGTGTGTACCTGGACTACAGTGTGTAGGAAGGAGTGTGTACCTGGACTACAGTGTGTAGGAAGGAGTGTGTACCTGGACTACAGTGTGTAGGAAGGAGTGTGTACCTGGACTACAGTGTGTAGGAAGGAGTGTGTACCTGGACTACAGTGTGTAGGAAGGAGTGTGTACCTGGACTACAGTGTGTAGGAAGGAGTGTGTACCTGGACTACAGTGTGTAGGAAGGAGTGTGTACCTGGACTACAGTGTGTAGGAAGGAGTGTGTACCTGGACTACAGTGTGTAGGAAGGAGTGTGTACCTGGACTACAGTGTGTAGGAAGGAGTGTGTACCTGGACTACAGTGTGTAGGAAGGAGTGTGTACCTGGACTACAGTGTGTAGGAAGGAGTGTGTACCTGGACTACAGTGTGTAGGAAGGAGTGTGTACCTGGACTACAGTGTGTAGGAAGGAGTGTGTCCCCCAACCGCCATGCGAACTCCATTACCTGCAACAGCATAAAGTTACATCGTTCTACTGTGGTTGTCTCCACAACCCCCATTTCCCCTTTGTAACCCCCCCCCCAATTCACCCTTTTCCAAACCCCGTCGCCCCAAATTACCTGCAGCAGACCTATGGAGAAGTTTGGGTGGACCTCCGTGGTGATCCAGAGTCGGAACACCTTGTGGCAGTTCTCCGTCTCCACGACGGTCTGCAGGACCTCGTCCAGGTAGCTCAGGCACAGGTGGCAGTTCTGCAGCAGCGCCCAGCCGCCCTGGGGACACGTCAGGTCAGATAGGCTAACACATGTATCAGAGACTTTGGACTGAGTGAGAGGTTTCACAATTAGTGATCACAGAGCTAAGCTAATACCAGAGACTTTGGACTGAGTGAGACGTTTCACAAGTAGAGATCACAGTGCTATTGGAAACAAGTCATACAAGATAGGCTAATGCCAGAGACTTTGGATTGAGTGAGACGTTTCACAATTAGTGATCACAGTGCTATTGACACAAGGAGCTACCCATTCTATTTCTTCATAGGGCGATTAACCAATCTCCCGACAGAGCTTTTACTAAGGTATAAAGAGGGAAGTAACCGCCTTAATTGTTCCTGCCAACACATGCAAAATCCTCTTGGTAAAACCTCTCACCAATTCGTAGTCTCTGCCAATACTCTATTGTTACCTTAAGGGAATAACTCTGGCGCAGTGGTTATGGCATTGTAACACCTTTGTAAAGGTGCTGGGTTCGATCCCAGGTGAGAAAGATTTTTTATTTTCACCCCCCCCCCCCGGTGTGACGAGACCAACTTCAAATAATTTAAAAGGGATAATTAAAAAACCACATAACTAATAACACAAAAACTTTTCGTAAAAAATAAGGACAATTCACCATAAAATCGGAATAAGAAAAAAAAGAATCTACAAGTGATATAGTAACACAAAAATCACAGAAACTCTAAAAAATCATCGTCTGCAACACGATTAGATGTGAAGATATTTACCTACATTGACGTTATCAGTTCTACAAAACTAGATATAAGAATAATTACGTTCATACTTAGATCTAACTGTTATATCACAAAAATTCAAAAAAATTAAGGTGGTTTGGACCTTGATTAGAAATTCAAACAGAGATAAATTATCTAAATCACAATATAAAACCACACCAATGCAAAAATAAAGGGAGAGACGGTGAGTGGTGATCGGGATTGGATTTAGTGTGTGAGAAGTGTGTATTTGGCATATTGTTATGTAGAGATTAAAAAATATTTATAACAAAAGCAAAAGAAAACAAACCGAAACAAAACATTCAAAACACAAAATGTAAGAGATAAGAGAACTATGTACATTCTCCATGTAGTTGGAAATGAGTTTTCTCGCGTGAACCTCCTGACCCTGTCCCATGGACATGGCGTGGAACTCTGGGGAAAACCGTATTGGGAAGGTGAGGTCACCGATAGTTGTACAGGAAATAATAATAATAATATGTAAACCTTGTTCGATGTTGTGTGTAAACCTTGTTCGATGTTGTGTGTAAACCTTGTTCGATGTTGTGTGTAAACCTTGTTCGATGTTGTGTGTAAACCTTGTTCGATGTTGTGTGTAAACCTTGTTCGATGTTGTGTGTAAACCTTGTTCGATGTTGTGTGTAAACCTTGTTCGATGTTGTGTGTAAACCTTGTTCGATGTTGTGTGTAAACCTTGTTCGATGTTGTGTGTAAAACCTTGTTCGATGTTGTGTGTAAACCTTGTTCGATGTTGTGTGTAAACCTTGTTCGATGTTGTGTGTAAAACCTTGTTCGATGTTGTGTGTGAAAACCTTGTTCGATGGTGTGTGAAAAACCTTGTTCGATGGTGTGTGAAAACCTTGTTCGATGTTGTGGGAAAAACCTTGTTCGATGTTGTGTGAAAAACATTGTTCGATGTTGTGTGAAAAACATTGTTCAATGTTGTGTGAAAAACCTTGTTCAATGTTGTGTGAAAAACCTTGTTCGATTTTGTGTGAAAAACCTTGATCGATGTTAACACGAGCGCTAACAGTGGCGATAACCAACGACATTGACAATAACATTAATTTTACACCTACATTGAGAATGACACTGACTCATACATTGACAGCCACACTGATTCATGCACTGTCACTCACACTTACTCAAGTATTGTCACTAACACCATCCCTGTCACTGCTACAAACAGTAACAACTAATACTGACACTCACACTCACAAAGTCACTAGAACTGACACAAACCTGCTATTCACACTGACACTAACAGTAGCACCGACTCTAATACTGACACTGACATTGACACGGACATTAAATCTGGCACTGACAATCATACTGACACTGTCAATGACACTGACATACACCCTGGCACTGATGACTGACACGGACCTAATGAGCAGCAGCTTGTAGAACGGCTCGAGCGTGTTGCTGTAGTTTTCGGGGATAATTTCCTCCTCGGGCGCCGCCTTGTCGAACCAGTTCCTCCACTGTTTGTCGTTGTTGGACACCTGTGGGGGCAATACAGTGTGTGTGTGTGTGGGGGGGGGGGGGAGAGACATTGCTGGTTACAGGTAGCGAGATGGATACTTTCTTATAGTGTCCCTAAACTTTAAGGCAATCAATCGCTTTCTCAAAAGATCCCTTAGCATGTAACTTTCGATTCGTTAACTTTTAAGAATCATTATCCATGCACTGTCTCGTGTGTGGCAGCACGTAAAGTTGCCAGATGTTAGCGCCAGAATCCGTCGCTGTATTTGATCCTATTTCGGAACCTAGTAGATGTAAAACTAGAAAAAAGAGCCCCTCTCCCCATAAATTAAACATCCAAAAACTCTCACACAAACCAAGTCATAGAGAGATTTGTTTGTTTGTTCGTTGCTTAGCGTCCAAAGTCAACAATATATAGGCTATATTATGGACGGGACCCAAGATTAACGTCCGACAATAGACATCGTAGGGATACCATTACGTCTGTCTTAGTCGGTAAGATTCCACTGACACTGACACTGACCCAACCAGTATGTATTTTGACTAATTGTTGGTTTCGACCCAAGAAACATCCCGATTAGGAGACCAACGCTTTACCACTTGCGCCACTGCGCAGTTACCTGGGTCAGGATGTTGGTGAAGGCGGGCAGCGAGCTCAGCTGAACCAGGTTCAACCACGTGATGTCTGCGATCCAGCGCGCGGGCTTGGGCTGGACGGCGTTCAGGTCCAGGGCTGCCCCTCCTGCAAGGTCAAGGTCAAGGTCAGAGAGGAATACATGTATCGTACACTATAGGGGAGAGGGGGGGGGGGGTAAAGGTTAAAG
Source organism: Elysia chlorotica (assembly GCA_003991915.1). NCBI lineage: Eukaryota > Metazoa > Mollusca > Gastropoda > Plakobranchidae > Elysia > Elysia chlorotica. The sequence continues at coordinate 115,272 of RQTK01000288.1, forward strand.
AGCGAAAAGGGAGGTGGAGAAAGTGGAGTAAGAGAGAGAAAAGGCGTAGGTATAGTACGAGACACAGACAGATTACACCACAACAAAGTTAGACAAGGCACATGTATCAGGGACACAGGTACAGTATGTTGCAATATAGAGCAATAATTACGCAAAGAAACATAAATTATACTTTACCACTGGGTGTTATGGTGAAACAAATGATGAAAAAACAAAAGACATTGTCTGTTTTTTTTAATTCTTGGAACATATTTCCATATAGGAGTAAACAAAGCAAAAACTTTGCGCATTTGAAAATGCCTGCATTTGTCCGAAAAATCTATTTTGACGATTTCAAAAGCGGGGCCCCAAAGAGACCCCACGACATACGCACAAGGGTACAAGCCACGACATACGGTGAGGTTTTAAACTAGTAGAAAGCTTTTGAAAGAATATTGGTTAAATGATTTTGGCAAGATGTCGGACCTTTGATGAAGACCTGGAACTCGGACATCTTGATGGTGCCGCGCGCGATGTCGATCTTCATGGCGAGCAGCAGCGTGAAGAGTTGCCGGTCCTGGTTGTAGAGCGAGCGGGACGTGTAGCACCAGACCTCGTACGTCAGGTACTCGATGATGTTGGCGATGCGCTTCTGGTTCTGGGGGTGCGGCTTCGATCTGGTGGTAATTGGGGAGGGTAATTGGTGAGTGGTGATGGGGTAATGGTAATAAGGGAATGGTATAATGAGGGAGTGGTAATGAGGCAGTAATAATGAGGGAGTGGTAATGATGGAGCTGTTATAAGGGAATGGTAATGATGAATGGTAATGAGGGAATGGTAAAGAAGTAGTGGTAATGAGGGAGTGGTGATGAAGGAGTGGTGATGATGGAGCTATTATGACGGAATGGTAATAAGGGAATGGTAAAGAGGTAGTTATAATGAGGGAGTGGTAATGATGGAGCTATTATGAGGTAATGGTAATAAGGGAATGGTAAAGAGGTAGTTATAATGAGGGAGTGGTGATGATGGAGCTATTATGAGGTAATGGTAATAAGGGAATGGTAAAGAGGTAGTTATAATGAGGGAGTGGTAATGATGCAATCGTAATGAGTCAGTGGTAATGAGGATTTTTAATGATGGAGAAGTGATAATGAGCGAGGCAGACTGAGATTGTGTATAAATTACATATAGACATAGTGTATTAATTGTATAAACATAATTTTTTATCATGAATTAATTGCCTATAAATACAGAGAAATAAAGAGACAGGGGAAAACAGCGAAGTGAAGTGTTAAGTAAAGAAGTGATGGCGGCCCAACCTGGCCATGGAGTTGTCGAATAGAACCAGGAACTGGTTCAGCGCGATGGAGTACATCCGGTTCACCATGACCATCTCACACAGCAGGAAGTACAGGATGCTGCCTCGAGCCGCCACTGGGGGGGGGGGGGGTAGGGGGGGAGGTAATATCTTTATAAATACGCAATAACTGAAAATAAAATAATTAGCAATGTTGGGACATGCTCCAGGTACAAGCAGTATCAGACTCATGCAGGCACTTAACAACTTCAGGAGAAAATAATGTATGAAACGAAACTTCCACCCCGTTTATCTAGTATCTTTTATCCCTCTCCCTCCTTCTCTCTCTCCCATTCTCTGTTTATTTATCTCTTTATCGCGGTGGGCTGGACCAATGCTGAAAACACCTAAAATAATCGAATAGCTGAATAAACTGGAACGTATAGTCTACCTCTTTGGCTGAGGACAGACCACAAAGAGTCTGAAATCAGTCACTTCTAAAAATGTTAACTTATCTAGAGTCCAATAAACAAACGGGTTCTGTAGTCTATCTGTTGCCCCCAACAAACCGGGTCTGAACTCTTCGCGCGCCGTGTTGATTTCGATCTCAGTCTCCGCCGCCACAGCCAATTTCTCGCTGACCTCGGCGGCGGTTTTCTTGGTGGTCTGCAGCACCTCGATCAGAGTGGGGTCGTCCACCAGGGAGCCCTGAGACACGGGGGGGGGGGGGGGGGGGGGGGGGGAGGAATGGGTCGGAGGGTGGTTGCGCCCGCCGGGGGGCCGAACCGGGGGGGGGGGGGGCAGATTAGTTAGAGCTGGATCGTCCACCAAGAAGTATGGAATTACGGGAGTGGGGATGTGGGGGTGCGTGTGGACAGACAGGCAAGTCAAAGTCAGGTTGGTTTTTTTGGCGTTCAACCTCAATTCACTCTCACAAGGAGACACATCAGTCCTTTTATGCTGTAAAAATACATTTAAACAGATTAGTCAGAGCTGGATCGTCCACCAAGAAGCCTGGAATTACGGGATTGTGGGTGTGTGTGTATGGGCAGACAGATAAAGCAAAGGCAAGTTGGTTTATTTGACGTTCAGCATCAATTCACTCTCACAAGGAGATACATCAGTCCTTTTATGCTGTAAAAATACTCTTATAGAAGGTCATTGGGAAGTTTTGTTTTGTTTCACGCTTTCTTTTGCACATACATATACATAATTATATTTATATTATATATAAATATAGATAGACGGGATAGATTGATAGATGGATAGAAAGATATATAGATAGAAGGATGGATGGATAGATAGATAGAGAGAAGGGAAGACAGAGAGAGAGAGAGAGAGAGAGAGAGAGAAAGAGAGAGAGAAAGAAAGAGAGAGAGAGAGAGAGTGAGAGTGAGATATATATATATATATAGAGAGAGAGAACAATGGCTACCCACCTGTATACTGGTGAGTTTGTACAGCAGATTTTCCTCCAGTTCCTTCATCCGTCTTTTGTTGATGGTGACGTCATAGACCAGCTTCGAGCGCTCCTCCTCCAGTTCCTGTGAAGGTCAAAGTGCGCGTGACATCATACATGTATACTATAGTACATATATTGGGCTTTGTGACAGAGAACAAGAAAACTGTCTATGTGACAAGTGCACAGCTATTGGGCTTTGGCGCAGTGTGAGATATTTTTATATGAGAAGAGCACCGCTTTTGGGATTTGTAAGGTAGATTTCTATGTAAACAAGACTCTTCGAATCGCGAAATTTTCATTTTACCCCACAAACAGATTTTGAATCTCTACAGTTATTATTTTGATGATTTTTCTGTTGTTATAGACCCTCTTCATGACATCATATAATTTTACCAGAAATGAATTAAAACCTGCCACCCCCTCCTCTTTTACAGTATACACACGAACACTAAAGAAAAAACTCCATGGATTTTGAAATAGTAGGGCCTTATCATACAGTCTACGACTAACTCACATATTTTTTGGTATAATGACTAACCCACATATTTCTTGGTATAATGACTAACTCACGTATTTCTTGGTATTATGATTAACTCACGTATTTCTTGGTATTATGACTAACTCACATATTTTTTGGTATTATGACTAACTCACGTATTTTTGGTATTATGACTAACTCACGTATTTTTTGGTATTATGACTAACTCACGTATTTCTTGGTATTATGACTAACTCACGTATTTCTTGGTATTATGACTAACTCACGTATTTTTTGGTATTATGACTAACTCACGTATTTCTTAGTATAAAGACTAAATCACAAATTTCTTAGTATAAAGACTAGATCACAAATTTCTTAGTATAAAGACTAGATCACAAATTTCTTAGTATTAGGACTAAATCACAAATTTCTTAGTATAAAGACTAAATCACACATTTCTTAGTATAAAGACTAAATCACAAATTTCTTAGTATAAAGACTAGATCACAAATTTCTTAGTATAAAGACTAGATCACAAATTTCTTAGTATAAAGACTAAATCACAAATTTCTTAGTATAAAGACTAGATCACAAATTTCTTAGTATAAAGACTAAATCACACATTTCTTAGTATAAAGACTAAATCACAAATTTCTTAGTATAAAGACTAAATCACAAATTTCTTAGTATAAAGACTAAATCACAAATTTCTTAGTATAAAGACTAAATCACAATTATTTCGCCGTGACTGTGACTAACTCACATATTTTTCAGTCACGATGACTCTGCCCAGTAACTGATCCTCCAAACCTTTCTGGGTGACGGTGAAGTCGATGATGGAGGTACGAGCGCTTACCTGGGGAAGAAAACACCATAAATTAACATTCATCGATCCACTGGTGCATAATTATTAATTTCAACTAACAATTCATGCTCCGTATTAACAAAACTAAACTACATTAAAATCAACTTAGACTCACAATCCAACCCACACTCTCACATCTCATTTCTTACAGGTTCGACAAAATTTTTGATTGATCTATCTTTGCCCCACTTCTCGAGAAACTTAAAATTGGTCAATAATTTCAAAAAGACTTTCGGTTTCGTATGTGATAGTCAGGCAGTGTAATCAACTGACTTAAGTCATATTAGTCATAGTAATTTAATCATGACAAGGATTATTGTGCTGGGCATGAACCGCCAATTGCAACTTGCTCTTCCAGATTTATACTGAAACGTTCATTCTTCCTGCGTGAGAGACACATGTTTTATTGAGATCACTCAAAATCACCATTGGAGTTCTCGGATGTGTGTCTCCTGTAGAATATGAGACAAGCAGTCCACTACAATAGAATCCTACGTGTATCAGTACGAACTGACACTTTCATCTCAAGTTGTTAGAATTCTGAATAAAATGATAAGTTACCATCTAATACTTTTTCCTACATCACCTACAGGAGAAGTATTTTAGAGTTCAAACTACAATAATGACACGCCTCAGATGTGTAGGGGGCTACGCGCTACAATAATTAGGTATCTCTGGTGTGTAGGCTTAGTTTACAAAAGAACTACACACTACAATAATGACCAACCTCTGGTGTGTAGGTCGGGTTGGCTAGTTTGGTCGTGATGTACAGATAAAACGATTTCATGACGTCACACTCTTTGTCTCCGACCTTGACCTTAAATCAGATAAAAACGTATACGAAACGTGTAATATTAATTTGTAATAAGCTGTTATTGAAATCGTTAAAAAAAACATAACATTAAAATTAGTTGGTATACGATATGATTTACAGCCCTCTAAACATTGAAATATAAACCCACTCTATATTGTCCTTTTTATGCTCAAATAATAATAATAATAACAACAAAATAAATCTTCAAATGGAGTAGTTATAGTTAAGTTGGTTTAACGTCCATCATCAGCACTATATGGGCTATATTGTGGACGGGCCCCAAGACGAACGCCTGACAATTGTATGTGCTGCCACATACGAGACAGGGCGGGGATACCATGACTCCTGTCTCAGCCGATCACATTATACTGACACCGACCCAACCAGTAGGGACGCCACCGCCACGATTCGAACTCGGGACCTTTTGCGTCGGAAGCCGATGTTCTACCCCTGGGCCACCGCGCCTTCAAATGAAATTTATATTTCCAGCCTCTTGGATAACTCAAAATGTAAAAACTCTGACTTTCGCACTATTTCAAACAGACTTTGCTGGCTGCGCCATGTTCGATGGTCAGTGATTCACCTTGAACATGGATCCCGACTTGATGAAGTTCTTCTCCAGGATGTTGTCTAGCGAGGGGTCCAGGTCTTCCTCCACGTTCTCCAGGAGGAGTGGTCTCCCCTGGGACAGGGCGTCCTCCAGGTGCGTCCGGAAATACTTGTGGTTCAGGGAGGTCACCTGGGGTATATATAGATAGATAGATAGATAGATAGATAGATAGATAAGAGAGATAGAGAGAGAGCGATACATAGATATAGATATGGATAGAGATACATAGATAGAGATAGATAGATAGATAGATAGATAGACAGATAGATAGATAGATAGATAGATAGATAGATAGATAGATAAATAGATAGATATATAGATGTATAGATAGATAGATGGATGTAACCACTTCACAACCGAACTAGATTCCTTATTTGAATCTTCAAAACTCATTTACCTCAATCATTATATTTCTTGCAGTAGTCTATTCCCCCTCTTGATGCCTTAAAAAATTCTCTTCCTTTCTCTCTTGCAGTCTTTGTCTATCTCTCTCTCTCTCTCTCTCTCTCTCTCTCTATGTATATATATATATATATATATATATATATCTTAAAT
>RQTK01000288.1:152992-169012 GCA_003991915.1 Elysia chlorotica
GCCTGGAAGGGAGAGGGGGAGAGGAGGGAGGAGGAGGAGGAGGAGGGAGGGAGGGAGACGATACATTATATGGTTAAACTCGTCAAAACAGCCCCACGCCCCCGACTGGGCTAGGCCTGGAAGGGAGAGGGGGAGGGGTGAGGGAAACGGAATATCAGTTATGTGTTTGTTAAACATAGTGAGTGAGTTTAATTTTACAGTACGTCAGCATGAACAAGCGTTCTGTCAATCACAAGCAATAATATATCTTTAGATTTTACCCAGCTTCACGTCTTTTAGATTGTCATTGAGAATCTTTTATGAAGATAGTCCCTATTTGTTGGTTTAACGTCCAACATCAGCACTATATAGGCTGAATTGTGGACGGGCCCTGAGACTGACGTCTGACAATTTTATGTGCTGCCACACACGAGACAGGGCGAGGATACCATGACTCCTGTCTCAGCCGCTCACATTATACTAACATCGATCAAACCAGTAGGGACCGCAATAGCCAGAGCTCGAACCCGAACCTATTGCGTCGGAAGCCACCACGTCCCCCAAGAAGGTCCCTAGAACAGGATACCAAAGACGTAACTATTACTTTATACTGCCGGTTATATATTAGTTGTTGATAGCCACTGACCTTTGTAGATTCTTCCGAGCCCCCGGAAATCCATCTGATCGGAGCAGTTGAAGACGACCACGTACTTGCCGAGACAGCGACATGGGCGATATCCGTCTCCTCGTTGAAGTAGAACCTGGCTTGCTTCAGCCAATCAAAGCTCGTCAGGGTCGTGATGTTTCTCTTGGTCTGGAGGATTAGAAAAAAGGGAAGGTTTGATAGGAGGGATAGAAAAGTAGCCGTGGTGATATGAGGGATAGAAAAGTAGCCGTGGTGATATGAGGGATAGAAAAGTAGCCGTGGTGATATGAGGGATAGAAAAGTAGCCGTGGTGATAGGAGGGATAGACCAGTGGTGTTGAAGTTAACGGGAGGGATAGAAAATTGATGAGGATGGGGATGGCATGGAAGGATAAAGACAGGTGCTATGTTTAAGTGGGTCTTAATGATTGAAATCGATCTGAAGGGTATTTCACAAAAACATGTTCTCTCTTTACCGGTGCAAATAATGAATTTTGGAGAAGCCCTAAAAATAGTTCTACTCCGTTAACTTAAGACAATAGCATAAATAAAAAACAACAACATGAGGTGGGCTCACCAGGTCGTCGAAGATGTCGCGCTGATGCACGTGAATGGTGATGTTAAAGAGGGTTTTAATAAATGATTGAAACCGACCTGGGCCGTAAGCACAACGTTGCAGGAACTCACAAATATTAATGTTCTCTCTTAACTGGTTCAAATAATGACTTTTGGAGAAGCCCTAAACATACATGTAGTTCTACTCCGTTGACTTAAGACAACAGCATACATCTTTAAAAAAACAACATGAGCCGCCTCACCAGGTCGTCGAAGATGTCGCGCTGGTGCACGTGGATGGTGATGAGCGTCTCGTACTTGATGCGGTCCATCCAGGTCAGGTTCTCCGTCGTCTTGGAGATGAGCATGTTCAGCAGCACCAGGAAGTAGTTGTTGGCGTTGATCATGTACTTCCGGTCAAAGCGCGCCACCTTGAGGGCGTCCTCGGAGGCTTTCGTCCACAGGAACTGGATGCCCAGTAAACCGACCTGGGGTATAACAGAGAGTGGTTGGTATCTTAGTCAATATGCCTAGTAAACTGACCTGCGGTATAACAGAGAGAGGTTAGTGTCGTAGTTAAACTCCACAGGAATTGTATGCCTAGTAAACTGACCTGCGGTAGACCAAACAGAGGTTAGTGTTATAACTGGATGCCCAGTAAACCAACCTGAGGTATAACAGAGAGTGGTTGGTATCTTAGTCAATATGCCTAGTAAACTGACCTGAGGCAGACCAAACACAGGTTAGTGTCATAACTGGATGCCCAGTAAACCGACCTGAGGTATAACAGAGAGTGGTTGGTATCTTAGTCAATATGCCTAGTAAACTGACCTGAGGCAGACCAAACACAGGTTAGTGTCATAACTGGATGCCCAGTAAACCGACCTGCGGTAGACCAAACAGAGGTTAGTATCTTAGTCAATAGATAGCGACAGAGACCAACCTGATGTAGACCAAACAAAGGTTAGTCTCTTAGTACGTGTCTAAAGTGACAAATAGCGACAGAGAGTGGTTAGTGTTATAACTGGATGCCCAGTAAACTTTCCAACAAAGATATTATCTTGACTGGATACCCGGTAAATTGTAAACGTTGGTTAGAACCAAAACTCGATGCCCAATAGACTGTACCAAAACTATTGTTTGATCCCTAAAGCCGTTACTCGCACATAAAACTGTCCTGTGTTACACCAAAGTCCTCTACACTTCATACCCAGTAAAGCAACAGGCGATACATACACGAGTGGTTAGTCTAATAAATGGATGCCCAGTAAACCGACCTGCCGAATGTCAAAGATTGGTTCGTCTCTAAACTGGATGGATGATCATTAAACCGATCTGCCGATCTACTCTGTCTGTGTTTGGAAATAGTTGAGGACCTGGTAGAGCTTGCAAGTGATGGCACAGTAAACATCCAGGATGATGGAATGTAGGAACGACTGGTGCTTTACAACTCTCTCTAGTTCTTTCTACCTCTCTCTCCGCTCTCTCTCTCAATTTCAATATCTCTCTCTGCTAAGGTCGTCGAAGATGTCGCGCTGGTGCACGTGAATGGTGATGAGCGTCTCGTACTTGATGCGGTCCATCCAGGTCAGGTTCTCCGTCGTCTTGGAGATGAGCATGTTCAGCAGCACCAGGAAGTAGTTGTTGGCGTTGATCATGTACTTCCGGTCAAAGCGCGCCACCTTGAGGGCGTCCTCGGAGGCTTTCGTCCACAGGAACTGGATGCCCAGAAGACCGACCTGGGGTATAACAGAGAGTGGTTAGTATCTTAGTCAATATGCTCAGTCGACAGAGAGCGGTTAGTCTCATAACTGGATGTCCAGGAAACCTTACTACAACGATATTATCTTGACTGGATACTCGATAAGGGCTATACATTGGTTAGTATAGAAACTGGATGCCCAGTATTGGTTGGTCCCTAAAGTTTTTACTCGCATAAGAAACTGGCCTACGTTGATGGTGCGGTAGACCTCCCGGACGATGAAGTGCAGTGACAACTGCTGTTTAACAACTCTCTGCAGTGACAACTGCTGTTTAACAACTCTCTCTAGTTCTCTCTATCTCTCTGTCTCACTTTCCATCACACACACACACACACACACACACACACTCCCCCCCCTCTCTATGGAACTGACCTGTGCCTGGAAAGAGTTGAGGAACTGGTACAGCTCAAACTCGGGCGCGGTGATGGCGCGGTAGACCTCCCTGATGATGGAGTGTAGAGACGACTGCTGCTTTACACACACTCTCTCTCTCTCTCTCTCTCTCTCTCTCTCTCTCTCTCTCTCTCTCTCTCTCTCTCTCTCTCTCTCCCCCTCTCTCTATCGAACTGACCTGTGCCTGGAAAGAGTTGAGGAACTGGTACAGCTCAAACTCGGGCGCGGTGATGGCGCGGTAGACCTCCCTGATGATGGAGTGCAGCGACGATTGCTGCTGGGTCATCAGGGTGTCCAGCCACTGCTCCACGTGACCTTCGCAGCGCACTGGCTTGCGCAGCTGGGGGCGACAGGTTAAAGGTCAGGGGTTATAGGTAGTAGGTCAAGGTTACAGGTGATAGGTCAGGTCTTGGTGGCACTGGGTTAGGTGTTACAGGTTATAGGTCAGGGAATACAGATAATAGTTCAGGGATTACATTTAAGTAATAAGTCGAGGGTCAGAGGTGATAAATATACCAACAAATAATACAACAAAATGCGGGTTAAGATGCAGCGATTATAATGAAATTAGGAAAATATTGGAAAAAGGCTGTGAGAGTAAAAACCAAAATTACATGGCCATTGCACAGTCTTACAATTTGAATTTTGCAACTGGGGAATAGAGAATTAAAATTAATCTTCTTTGACTTGCGCAGTAACAAAGGCAGGTCATCAATTTGTAGGCAACTTGCCTTATACCTGTCTTACCTATTCTCACAACAAACTAAACTAAACCAAACCAGACCCCTTTTGTTAAGATTGTCGCGCGTGACACACCTCGATCTTCTCGCCCTCCCTGGACACGCAGGAGAGGATGAGGTCGTACTGCTTCTCGTGGAACTCCACGCTCTTGATGTTGTCGAACAGGCCCAGCAGATGTGCCTGGAAGGAGGGGGGAAGGGGAGGGGGGGAGGAATATGGGGCACACGGTTATCTCTTGTGTTTTCCGGAATAATGCAAGCTTCAAAATGTACCGCGATTTGTAACATAGAAACATTATACTTAAAAGATGGGTGGATGGATCGAAAGATAGAAAGATTGATGGATATAATAAATAAATAGATAGATAGATAGATAGATAGATAGATAGATAGATAGATAGATAGATAGATAGATAGATAGATAGATAGATAGATAGATAGATAGATAGATAGATAGATAGATAGATAGATAGATGATAGATAGAGATAGAAAAAGAGAGAAGGAGAGGGAGAGAGAGAAAGATAATGAGAGTAGAAGAGAGACACAAAGGGAGGAAGAAAGAGCCAGATTGACAGATATACAGAAAGACAGGCAAGCAGACAGTCATAGTGAAAAGGGAGGTGACAGGGTGACAGAGGTAGACACAGAGCGGAGAATGTAAGAGATAGGTAGGTGGATAAATTGATAGAGAGATAGGTAGGTGCATAAATTGATAGAGAGATAGGTAGGTGGATAAATTGATAGAGAGATAGATATATGGGTAAATCTTCTCGCCCTCCCTGGACACGCAGGAGAGGATGAGGTCGTACTGCTTCTCGTGGAACTCCACGCTCTTGATGTTGTCGAACAGGCCCAGCAGATGTGCCTGAGGAGGGGGGGGGGAGAGACATGGGGCACACGGTTATCTCTCGTGTCTTCCGGAATAAGGCAAGATTTAAAATGTACCGCGATTTGTAACACAGAAACATTATACTTAAAAGATGGTTGGATGGATCGAAAGATAGATCAGGATATATATAAATAGATAGATAGATAGATAGATAGATAGATTGAGATAGTAGATTAGATAGATACGATGTAGAAGATAGATAGAAGATAGAGATAGATAGACTAGATAGATAGATAAGATGTGTAGATAGAAGTGGATAGAGAAGAAATAGGGAAGAGATATAGATAATGATGAGTAGAAAGAGACAGCAAAGGAGGAAGAAAGAGACCAGATGACAGGAGATACCAGAAGACAGGACAAGCAGACAGACATAGTGAAAAGGAGAAGTGACAGGGTGACAAAGGTAGACACAGAATGTAACAGATAGATAGATGGATGAAGGAGCCCAAGAGTCATTCTTTGAGCAATAAAACTCCCCACTATCAATCTGAGCATGCACATGAAAGGGGCTAAAACGATGCATGTAGTGCTAGTAAGACAGTCCTCACCTGTATAGTGTGACAGTCCTCACCTGTATAGTGTGACAGTCCTCACCTGTATAGTGTGACAGTCCTCACCTGTATAGTGTGACAGTCCTCACCTGTATAGTGTGACAGTCCTCACCTGTATAGTGTGACAGTCCTCACCTGTATAGTGTGACAGTCCTCAACTGTATAGTGATTGGTAGAGATAGATAGATGGATAAAGGAACCCAATTAGTCATTATATGTGACAGTCCTCACCTGTATAGTGTGACAGTACCCACCTGTATAGTGTGACAGTCCTCACCTGTGTAGTGTGACAGTCCTCACCTGTATAGTGTGACAGTCGCTCGCCTGGCCCAGGATCTCCAGTAGTGACGGGTCAGACACGAAGAAAAATCGCGGAAACAGCAGGCGTTTTTTCTCCAGGTACCTGAGAGGGGAGGGAGGGAGGGAGGAGGTGTTAGTGACGGTATGAACTGAGAGTGTGAAAGAGAAAGAAAGAGAGGAAGAGATAGATAGACAGACAGACAGGCAGAGAACCTTTCCCAGGATCAACTTCTATTTCCTTAGATTGGCAAGTCTTCTGTTATTCCATACTTTGTGCTGCAATCCTTACGCCAGTTAGTATCTATCTCCTAATCCCACTTAACTAATGGCGCTATAATAGCAATACAACCGTGATGTGGTTAGTTACCTAATTCGCATGGATATCCTTAAAGGAATTGGGTTGGAATACAGATTTATATGCTGAACACGTGTAATATAACACTGGTTTATTTGGTGAAAATGTGTTATGTAAGTATTTTGTATTTAAGGGATCGCGCATCCTCATCCGAGACAGGACGAGGAGACGTGGACTCCTGTCTCAGCCGGTTACTTCATACAGAGACCGACCCAACGAGTGGGGGACGCACCCAGTGAGCGACTTCTGGCAGAGTTCCAGCTGTTCTTGTAGCTGAGGCAGGACCTGTTGCATCGTGTCGTCCCCCGCACAGCACTGGATCACGATGTTCGTCTCGTGCGCGCGCTGCATCACCTTCATCCACGACTTGTCGATGGCGGCGAACCGCTTCGATTCCTGGAGGATGTTCGGGGTGGGGGGCATTTGATATTTTTAACATGGCATGGGGAAATCAGCTCTATTATGTTAAGAGAGAGAGAGAGAGAGAGAGAGAGAGAGAGAGAGAGAGAGAGAGAGAGAGAGAGAGAGAGAGATAGAGAGAGCGAGAGAGAAAGAGAGAGATACAGACACTCAGACAGACATACAAGTAGAGAGAGAGAGACATATAGACAGACAAACAAAAATTCACTGGAAAGATATGACACTTAAGTTTTCACACAAACAAAAATTTTTATTCTCTCTTTGTTGATTCTAAGATAGAAACGCTGGAAATCCCTAAAAATTGTGAATTTCATAAACACTATGGCAAATTCCTGTGAGTCATGTGTTAAGTTAAGAATGACCTGGGGCAGCTGTTTGGCGATGTCTCCGCCCACGAAGACGGCCTCCAGGTACACCCAGAGATTCTGCACGACGATCCACTGCTCGAGGATGTCAGCCGTCACGCTCAGCATGTGCGTCCACATCTGGATCTTGGCCTTGTACGGGGCGTTGTACCTGGGTTAACACATTTAACGTTGTACCTGGGTTAACACATGTACACACAGTTAGCGTTGTACCTGGGTTAACACATGTACACACAGTTAGCGTTGTACCTGGATAACACAGTTAGCGTTGTACCTGGATTAACACATGTACACACAGTTAGCGTTGTACCTGGGTTAACACATGTACACACAGTTAGCTTTGTACCTGGATTAACACATGTACACATAGTTTCTCAGTAAACCGTTGCTGATGAGCGAGCTGAGGATGATAAGACCCTCCACACTATGATTATGACCCCCTTCCCCTCAGTTTCTCAGATGAGCGAGCTGAGGATCATAAGACCCTCTACCCCATGCAGCCTATCTGTTGATTAAGACCCCCCGCCCCACAGCTTACCTGTTGCTCATGAGCGAGCTGAGGATCATAAGACCCTCCTCACCCTCCACCCCATACAGTCTATCTGTTGATTATGACCCCCGCCCCTGAGTTTACTTGTTGCTCATGAGCGAGCTGAGGATCATAAGACCCTCCTCACCCTCCACCCATACAGCCTATCTGTTGATTATGACCCCCCTCCCCATCAGTTAACCTGTTGCTCATGAGCGAGCTGAGGATCATGAGCGAGTCCTCCAGAAGGCCGATGGTCTCCATGGTGTCGGCCGGTTTAAGCAGCAGCTCGCCGCGCGTCTTGAAGTTCATGAAGGTCAGAATTCGGCTTGTCCAGTCGGACACCACCTGCTTCAGCTTCGCCTCGATGTCCTTCTCCTTCACGGCGGAGATGCAGATGTCCTGTGGGAACATTGGTGTACAATAATTATGAGTTAGGTAGGTAGGTAGGTAGGTAGGTAGGTAACTAAGTAGGTAGGTAAGAAGGTAGGTAGGTAAGAAGGTAGGTAAGTAGATAGATAGGTAGGTAAGTAGGTAGGTTGGTAGATAGGTAAGTAGGTAGGTAGGTTGAGTTGAGTTGAGTTGGTTTTAACGTCCAACATTAGCACTATATAATTGTAGGAGGTAGGTAGGTAGGTAGGTAGGTAGTAGGTAGGTAGGTAGGTAGGTAGGTAGGTAGGTAGGTAGGTAGGTAGGTAGGTAGGTAGGTAGGTAGGTAGGTAGGTATGTTGGTAGGTATGTAGGTAAGTCGGTAGGTAGGAAAGTAGTTAGGTAGACATAATACAAAATATGAAAATGCGACTGTTCCAGTCAGCCACCATCTGCGTCAGGTACCTTACGATGTCCTTTTCCTTCACGGCAGAGATGCAGATGACATCTGGGAACACAGATATAAAACAACGAGGGGGTAGGGGCATCACAGATTGTCTATACTATCTTCTACAGCCTACAGAGTTTCCACATTACATCGGGAAGGGGCTCACCTCGACATCGTCTTTGACGGGCAGCAGGGGGGCGTTCATGATGTCCTTGAGGTGGACGTTCTACATTCTACATAACGCATTACATCGGGAAGGGGCTCACCTCGACATCGTCTTTGACGGGCAGCAGGGGGGCGTTCATGATGTCCTTGAGGTGGACGTTCTACATTCTACATCTACATAACGCATTACATCGGGAAGAGGCTCACCTCGACATCGTCTTTGACGGGCAGCAGGGGAGCGTTCATGATGTCTATATTATCTTCTACAGCCTACATCGGGAAGGGGCTCACCTCGACATCGTCTTTGACGGGCAGCAGGGGGGCGTTCATGATGTCCTTGAGGTGGACGTTCTCCATGACCTGGTCCATGGGCAGGTCTGAGGTGACGTCAAACTCGAACTTGTAGTTGGCCACGTTTTGGATGCGCTGCCAGTGTCGGCCCTGCATCGCCTTGTTGGCCATCAGCTCCAGCAGCGGAACCGTCTCGTTGAAGTCGTCGATCTTCTTCTTCAGCTCGTTGTAGGCCGACCAGTCCTTCAGGCCTTTCGGCAGGCGTTTGCATCTGCAAGGGAGAGGAAGAGGGGGGCCAAGGGAGGGGTGTGAGGAGGAGTGGAAAATAGGGAGAAAGAGATGGAGAGAGTGACATGGAGAGAGAGAGATGGAGATAGAGAGGAGAGGGAAAGAGACAGATGTATAGATCTAGGTGCAAACGCTATGAAATTTATGCTGACAATATTGACTCCTAGAAGTTGGGGTTAAAGATGTATATGATCTAACAATTGATAAATCAGCTGGTATACAAGTCAGTGCTAAATCTCTATAGACTCCAACAACTTATACTAATAATCATGCTGGTACATAATTCCTAGGCTAGGCTTTCACGACGCAAGTATCCCTACAATATAATTCTCTGCAGTAACTTCATGCCTAGAGCCATGCTGGTATCCTTACAATCCCAAGCTCTATGTTAACTCCATGCCTACAGCCCTACAAGTATCCTTACAATGCCAAGCTCTATATTGACTCCATACCTACAGCCCTGCTGGTATCATTACAATCCCAAGCTCTATATTGACTCCATGCCTACAGCCCTGCTGATATCCTTACAACCCTAAGCTCTATATTAACTCCATGCCTACAGCCCTGCTGGTATCCTTACAATCCCAAGCTCTATGTTAACTCCATGCCTACAGCCCTGTTGGTATCCTTACAATCCTAAGCTCTATAATTACTCCTACAGCCCTACAGCCCTGCTGGTCTAGGCTACCAGCCCCCATGGCGCACCTGTTCTGCAGCTCGACGAGCTCGGCGTTGATCTTCTCACAGTCCACGTCCGACCAGCTCAGCTCGTTGTAGCCGTTGATGATGGTCATGACGCTGCTGTAGAGGCCGTACAGCTTCTGCAGCAGGTTCAGCTCCTTCTTGGCGCGAAGCAGGTCCGGCTCGTCCGTCTTGGGCAGGCCGAACAGCTCCTCGCCCTGCGAGTAGACCGTGTGCTTCTGGAACAGGTCGTCAAATTGCATCTGGGGACACAGAAACAGGTTGGTGAGATAGTTGTTGTTTTTGAAGAGGTATTGGTGGTGGAAGAAGAATACTGGTAGTAGTAGTAGTAGTAGTAGTAGTAGTAGTAGTAGTAGTAGTAGTAGTAGTAGTATAGTNGTAGTAGTAGTAGTTTTCGTAGTAACAGTATCAGCTGTAGTAGTATTTTTCGTAGTAATAATATCAACTCTAGTAGTAGTTTCGTAGTAATAATATCAACTGTAGTGGTAGCAGCAGCAGAAATTATAGTAGTTTAACCAAAGACACACGCAGAAAAATAAATACATGTACAGCAAAGGGGTGTGGTACGTTATTTTTTCTTCTTCCATGCAGTAAGATATCGGAGAGGAGCACCAGTGTGCGACAGGCAGCAACAAGCAGCTACACAGAACATACAACAGCTACACAGAACAGACAACAGCGTGCAACAGGGACAGAACAGACGCTGTACCTGGAAGTTCTGCAGCCTCTCGTTAGCCACAGCTGGCGGGATCCCTGGCTCCATGGGCCCCTCCTGTAGACAACCACACAACAGGGGATACCAAATACACACAGCTTTAACAATTGGTTATTGTTTGTCGGGTTTTATAAAATATCATTATGAGAAATCTAAAAAGATGATGAGTTTTGTGGCGTAGTAAAACTATATCTGCAATTCTTGACAATGAACAATGTTTGCATCTTCTTAACAATATAAACAATGATTAGCTTACCTCAAGATTGTTTCCCTTAATCATGGTATTGTAGAGTGTTGACAGGTGGATGTGTGATATTTTATTGAGCTGTTTGGCTTTTATACTACATATTAATGTAACATAGTGTATGATGGTTGGGTTTAAAAAGTATTTCAGTCCATACCAAAATTCATAATCTTTGAAAACATAATGGCAACAGTTTAGTCGTCTTTGATAGCCGACCAAAATGTATAAAATGTAGAGTTAATGAAAATGTTGACTTAATGTATACATTGTATAGGACAATTGTTCAAGGCCAGCTTTTAGTGTTAAGATTGATCAGGGACTTCATGCAGAACTATTTGAGTCAACCTGTGTGACAAGAATGGGTGTGGTGCGAACTTTTTAGTGTGCTGTGTGAGTGTGAGGCGTGAGACAGAGAGAGAGAGATGTGAGTTAGAGAGAGGGAAGGAGAGAGCTGTGTGAGCATGGCAGGATAAGAAAAATAAACAGAGAGAGAGAGAGAGAGAGAGAGAGAGAGAGAGAGAGAGAGAGAGAGAGAGAGAGAGAGAGAGAGAGAGAGAGATAGAGGAGACAGACAACAAACAGGAAGAGAGACATGAGCAGACAGGAGGGAGAGAAACAGATAGAGACAGACAGACAGACAGACAGATAGAGACACAGACAGATAGACAGACAGACAGACAGAAACACAGATATAAACAGACAGTGAGGAAGACACTGAGAAAAAGCATTGAAGAGAGCGGTTTGTCCAGCTAGCAAGGTTAGTGTTATGATAGTAGTGATATATAATTCTGATGATAGACTAATCTAATAAGTCTGATGATAGACTTAATATAATAAGTCTAAGTCTGCTCTAGTCCAACCCACCGTATCGTAGTCCTTGACGAACCAAGCGATAACACCGTATCGTAGTCCTTGACGAACCATGCGATATCTTGTCCAAGGGTGACCACCGCCTCGGTCAATTCGCCCTTGAACTTGGGTTGCACCTCCACCAAAGTGTCGGTCACCACTCCCTGAAAGGTCACATGTTACCAGTTACTGCAGCGAACGGTCACAGACTTGAGCGACTTAGAACAAAGAGATGAGCTGGTTGACAAGCGAATAACTGATTCGCTGCGCTTGACGCCCGTTTCGTTTTCAGTGGGTGAGATGGTTTCTTGAAGTCCACGTGCACGAGTCACTAGGTGAACGTATGACTAGTTACGTGCTACCACACAGAGACAGTGTTTCTTGATGTCCAAGTCTAGCTCTACCGTGCACGGGTCACTAGGTGAACGTACAAGTTAACGTGCTGCCACACAGAGACAGTGTTTCTTAAAGTCCAAGTCTAGCCCTACCGTGCACGTGTCACTAGGTGAACGTACGGCTAGTTAACGCTCTGCCACACAGAGACAGTGTTTCTTGACGTCCAAGTCTAGCTCTACCGTGCACGAGCCACTAGGTGAAAGTACGGCTAGTTAACGTGCTTCCACACAGAGACAGTTCAAATCTACCAGGACACCAGATTATGTGGGTTGAAAAAATAACTCTTTAAATATCATTCTGTCCTACACTTACTAAAACTTAGGAGATTTGAATTTAATGAATTGGTGAACAAAAACCTTATACTTCACTCAAATTGGTGACTAAGTCCTGGTCCTCTATTTTGAGAAGTCTTGGGCTTAACTTAAAATATTATTCTAAAACAAATCTAGGTCATAAGACGCGGTAAATGTTGAAGAGAAGGTACACTATCTATCAGACTCACGCATTGTTCGAGAAGCTTCTCATAGGAATATCTCAGCGAGTCTGCTTTGTCCGTCTCCTCTTTGGGGACGTTCAACTCAAAGTTGGACATGAGCAAGTACGCTTCCTGGGGTCAAAACACAGAGAAATGGGTTATTGGGTGGGCTAATAAAGCATATAGGGTACTGGTTTCAAAGTTGGACATAAACAAAGCGTCCTGGGGGTCAAAACACAGAGTTTACTGGGGTTGCCATTTATAAGTACAACGATCGTATGTTTGCTTAAGTCAAAACACATACAGACAGATCACTGGTTTAAAGTTGACTAAGACAAGAGTGGAAGAGATGGACATAGAGAGACAGACAGATAGACGGAGAGAGAGAGAGAGAGAGAGAGGAGGTAGAGATAAAGAAAGTGTTAACGACTGAATGTATATACCTCTATGGGAATCATCTCCTCGTCCATGCGGATGTAGTTCTCCTTAACGGAGGTGAGGCCCTCCATGGCCAGTCTGACGTCGTCCAGATCTTTGATTGGCTTGTTGAGCAGCTTGGACTGGTTGGCCATGTACTCTGTCATCTCGTCCACCTTGATGATAATAATAATAATAATAATAAATCGTAAACCGATGTCCTACCCCTGGAACAGAGACAGGGTACTGGTTTCAAAGTTGGACATAAGCAAGTACGCTTCCTGGGGTCAAAACACAGAGAAATGGATTGTTGGGTGGGCTAATAACACAGAGACAGGGTACTGGTTTCAAAGCTGGACATAAGCAAGTACGCTTCCTGGGGTCAAAACACAGAGAAATAGATTATTGGGTCTGTTAATAACACATAGAGATAGGGTACTGGTTTCAAAGTTGGACATAAGCAAGTACGCTTCCTGGGGTCAAAGGGCAGAGAAATGGATTATTGGGTAGTTAATAATAGAGACAGGGTAGTTTCAACGTTGGACATAAGCAAGTAACAGATCAAGGATTTTAGATAACCTTAGTACAACGATTGTATGCTTCCTTAACTCAAAACAGGTTTCAAAGTTGGACACAAGCATTTTCACTTTCTTGAGTCTAAATAAATACAAAGAGATTTTCCTGATGGACATAAGCAAGGTTGCATCCTGAGGTAATAACACAGACAGAATTTCCTGGGTTGAATATTGTCTTAAGAAGCCTCTTAAAAGTACAACGATCGTATTTTTGCTAAGTCAAAACACATTCAGACAGATCTCTGTTTTAAAGTTGACTAAGTCAAGAGTGAAAGAGACAGATAGACAGAGAGATAGAGAGAGAGAGAGATAATAATAATAATAATAATAATAATAATAATAATAATAATAATAATAATAATGATAATAATAATAATATATAGTTTTTGTATCGCGCATAACCACTACACAAAGGTGGTGCTCTATGCGCGTACCATTATTAAAACTTGAAAATAAAAACCTTAGTGGTGGACTAAAAATGTATAAGTATGAAATTAATATATGACATTCAGAGCAGTAAAAAATCAAATAAAAAATAATACCTTTAGAAAGGTACAAGACACATTACCTTGAGCTTGGTGAGCCGCTTTAACTCCAGGCCGTACGCCTTCTTCCACTCGTTCAGCTCCTTCTGCAGGGCTTTCTTCAGCGGCTCTGTGTGGGCGGGTGTTATGTGAGTTGGGGTTAGAGATGGAGTTTATCACACTTCAGCACACTAACGGCTATATATGTGTCCATGATGTCCTAGACAGTTCAATAACTTCGTTTTGCATTACACTATTAACAGTAACTCTTGTTTCGTTGATGGGTAAAAGCCTAAGCGTACATAACTGTCCATATGACCTCTCAGGTAAAAGCGTATTACACAGCAATGTATTTTAGATACCCTCAGTATACTTGGAGGAATAACATCAATAAATATCATATTATTTTAGGAGAAAGCGTAGGTAAGATGAGACTGTCCTAGCCCCCTGCTCTCGGCGACTGGCCTGAGACACTCCCGCCCAGTGATCTACAACTAATGAGGTTGAATACATTGTAGTTTCTTGTGTATGAGTTTATTCAAAGGCAATTTCCAAGTTCTCTTAGAAATCTATGGAAGGAATGGGGATATACTGAAACTATAGATAATTATGCTAGTTGTCAGTTGTACCATGGCGCACATGAAGAGTACAGAGAGGAAAGCGGAGAGCACGGTGCAGAGAGGAAAGCGAAAAGTAAAGAGAGGTAAGCGGAGAGTACGGTTTCGAAAGGAAAGCGGAGAGAGGAGGTTGGAGAAAGGCTAACTCATAAAGGAAAATGTAACGTAGCAAGTTTAAAGTTCTGAGGAAGGTGTAAAAATAAGAGTATAAAGTGGAGAGAGGACTGTGGAGGGTGGATTGAGAAGAAAAAGAGAAAAATGAGAGAGGGAGCGGTAGATGTATATAACCGACCTGTGTCCAGTGCAATGGGTCCTAGCGGGATGTAGGGTGTGATGTTGGTGACGTTCTCTTCAACCTGCTTGAGGTACGCGTACTTCTCTCGGAAGTCATACACGCCAGGGTTCGTCTTCAGGAACTCCTGCACAGTGCGCAGTCAGACAGGAGGGGGGGGAGAGAGAAGTGGGTGATACAGTACGAAGATTCATTGTGGTAACGGCAGAGATAACAATGAAGACGGTGAATATTATGATGAAGATGATGGTGATGGTGATCATAATGATGAGGATGGTGTTGATGATGATGAGGAGGAGATGGAAGATATTGAGGACCAAAGTGCCATTTGGATAATTATTTACATTGTGAATGTGTGTATGTACTCACCTCGAGCCTGGCGGTGTATGTGTGTATGTACTCACCTCGAGCGTGGCGGTGTATGTGTGTGTGTGTGTACTCACCTCGAGCCTGGCGGTGAATGTGTGTATGTGTGTGTGTGTACTCACCTCTAGCGTGGCGGTGAATGTGTGCATGTATGTGTACTCACCTCTAGCGTGGTGGTGAATGTGTGTGTGTACTCACCTCGAGCGTGGCGGTGAATGTGTGTGTGTGTACTCACCTCGATGTTGGCGGTGAATGTGTGCATGTATGTGTACTCACCTCGAGCGTGGTGGTGAATGTGTGTGTGTACTCACATCGGGTGTGGTGGTGAATGTGTGTATGTACTCATCTCGAGCGTGGTGGTGAATGTGTGTATGTACTCACCTCGAGCGAGGTGGTGAATGTAAATGTGTGTATGTACTCACCTCGAGCGTGGTGGTGAATGTAAATGTGTGTATGTACTCACCTCGAGCGAGGTGGTGAATGTAAATGTGTGTATGTACTCACCTCGAGCGTGGTGGTGCGATCCTCCGTCCAGATGAAGGAGAAGTCACTGAACTGCTTGATGGCTTTCTTCAACTCGTCGGCCATGGGCTGCGCCATCATACCCAGAGTGCTGTACTTCATCACGTCTTTGTTCTCACACACAAACTTGTAGCATGTTCGCTTCAGGTGCAGAGAAGCTGATTAGTGGAGTGGTAAAGGTTAAAGTAGTAGTAATAGTAGTAGTAGTAGTAGTAGTAGTAGTAGTAGTAGTAGTAGTAGTAGTAGTAGTAGTAGTAGTAGTAGTAGTAGTAGTGATAGT
>RQTK01000288.1:178140-189861 GCA_003991915.1 Elysia chlorotica
ACGATAACCAATACAGCAGACGTTAACCAAGACAGCAGACGTTAACCAGCACAGCAGACGTTAACCAAGACAGCAGACGTTAACCAAAACATCAGACGTTAACCAAGACAGCAGACGTTAACCAAGACAGCAGACGTTAACCAAGACAGCAGACGAAGCCCCAAAATGAGGCAAGAGGTTACGTGATCTAGAAGCGCCCTAAATACAGAGCTGCTTCTCTCTGCACGTAGAATTAGAGCTTAGAGCGCAGCGTCATAAATGATGTACATCTCTGTTTTGATTTTTTCTCTCTTTGGTCAAAAAGATTAGCTTATACCTAGGCGTAAATCACACGACTATGCAAGCATCGCTTTCTATGTACCCTAGTCCCCTAGTTCTCTGAGCGTTACTCACAATCATTGGTAGCTTCCAGCGATTCAAACCAACAAAGACTAGCTTACACCTAGGTGTAAAACCAAGGATTATGCAAGTACAACTACTCGCCTGCAGCTTCCTGTAGGTCGTGGTGATGTTGGTGCACGCGTGGATGATGTTGATGATGATTTTCGGGACGGGCAGGCCCAGCTTCACCATGTAGAACGCTTCCTTGACGACCTCAAACACGTACGCGTCAAAGTTGATGAGCGCCTCCTTGGTGATCGGGTGTCGCGCCAGGATGGGCACCTGTAGACCTGGGGCACAGACAGCAGACGGTAACCAAGGCAGCAGACGTTAACCAAGACAGCAAACGTTAACAAAAAACCCAAGCGCGCACAGTGTAAAACCCTAGCTGCTCAATGTTTACCGCGCTTTCCCCAATAATAGGCCAATTTCGCTTTGTCTCGAGGGCCCAATGCTAATTTTACGGTCTTAGGAAGGCCTCCAGCGATTCAAACCAACAAAGACTAGCTTATACCTAGGCGTACATCACACGACTATGCAAGCCCAGCTTTCTGTGTACCCTAGTCCCCTAGTTCCCTATGTATGACTCACAATCATTGGTGGCTTCCAGCGATTTGAACCAGGCTACATGGTAGAGAACCTCCGTCTTGGCCAGTACGAAGGCAAACTTGTTGTAACGGTACGTGACACGCTTTCCCTCTGGGGTCTTCATGACGGACGGCCGATCTTTCTGGAAAAAGGAGAAAAACGACTTGAGCATTCTTCCCGATAGAAAACAACAGCATCCATCTACTATGATCAAGATAAAGTGAGTTGAGAGGGATAAAATGTACAGAAAGAGGCCGAAAGGCAGAAACAAAGAATCAGAGAGACAGAGATAGAGACAAAGCCACGGACTAAGGAAGGAGAGATGGAAACAGAGAGAAACAGAGACAGAAACACAGATACTCAGACAGAGGGCCCCTCAACCCCCCCCCCCAACTGACCTGTAGCCTGAAGAGCGGCTCAGCGATGTGGTTGAGCATGTGCCTCACCCAGTAGATGCGGCCAGCCATGGGCGGCAGGTTCCAGGGGATGGCGGGGTCCTCCTTGTCGCGCTCGTAGATCTGAGGGAAAGGGGGGGAGGGGAGAGAGACGGATGGGGAGAGAGGAAAGGGGAGAGAGAGGGAGGGGGATAGAAAGGGAGAGAGGATACATAGACATCCTATAGATAGATAGATAAATAGCCGGTTAGATATATAGATAAATAGCCGGTTAGATAGATAGATAAAAATCCGGTTAGATAGAAAGCTAAATAGGCGAATAGATAGATAGATAAATAGCCGGTTAGATAGATAGATAAATAACCGGTTAGATAGATTGATAAATAGTTGGTTAGATAGATAGATAAACGGCCGGTTAGATAGATTGATAAATAGATAGATCCTTTTTCTGTTAGTATATGTGTCATTATGAATGCCTGTCTGATCATCTGTCTGCAATATGTCTGTGTGTCTATGCCTGTCTGTATGTGTGTGTGTGTATGTCTACCTATGCTTCTACCTGTCTGTCTGTGTCTGCTTGTATGTGTTTTATGTCAGTGTGACTATCTCTCTCGCTATGTCTACTCACCGACATCATGTGGTCAAGCTCTAAGGAGTAAATGTTGAGGATGTTCATGTAGCCCTCCTCTATGTCCAGGAAGCTCAGGTTCAGGGCGTTGAATCTGACACAGACAGATTGAGATAGATAGAGAGGTGGGGGGATAGATAAAAAAAACACGCAGAGATAGAGACAGAGAAAGACGTTCGCGGTGACATGGACAAAGAATTATAAATTACAATGTACATTATCTATTCTGATAAGAATGTCGTCCCCTAGTGGTTAAGTCGGTGTCAGTTTAATGTGACTCGCTGAGCCAGGAGTCCTGGTATCCGAGTTTATTTGTCACATGTTAGTCTTGAGACCCATCCACAATATTTATAGTCTTACTGCGTTGAGCTTTAAGAAACCAACTCACCCCTTTAAAAAAATGTGGATACTATGACTTAGTGTTCTTGGTCAGTGACTAATGACCAGTGACAAGACAATTTACTGAGGCCTCACCTGTTCATCATATCCAATCGATCCAAACTGTGTCTGAGGTCAATGAGTGTCATGTTCATAAATTTCTGTAACTGAGACTGGAAGAGAAGAAGTTTGTTTAAAGTTAAACAAGGGTTAAGAATAGCCAATGATATACCGCACATGTACTTGGATTTGCGGGCTTTAATTAATTCAGAGTTAGGTCCATTGTAGTTTTTCTTTCAAATCATATTATAGATAGAATTTGCCTTGCTGTTTTGTTTTTCAACAAAAATAACGATTGTAGAAAGACTAAAATTAATTCTTATTGTAATTGAGAGAATCTTTTTAAGACACAGGAAAATTGAAACTAGCAGTGAAAGCTTGATAAAACAAAACCTTGAGGTCATCCACAAGCTCTAGTAAGCGGTCGTAGTCCTGGTCTAAGGTCATAGTTATGATCCTGTAGATGAGCAGGTCGGTTGTGGCATGGATGATATTTATCGAGCCTTAGGAGAAGCTAAGCTAGGAGAGAGAGCAAATCTTAGCTTACCTTGAGGTCGTCCACGAGCTAAGCTAGGAGAGAGCAAACCTTACCTTGAGGTCGTCCACGAGCTAAGCTAGGAGAGAGAGGGCAAAGCTTACCTTGAGGTCGTCCACGAGCTAAGCTAGGAGAGAGAGCAAACCTTACCTTGAGGTCGTCCACCAGCTAAGCTAGGAGAGAGAGCAAACCTTACCTTGAGGTCGTCCACGAGCTAAGGTAGGAGAGAGAGCAAACCTTACCTTGAGGTCGTCCACCAGCTAAGCTAGGAGAGAGAGCAAACCTTACCTTGAGGTCGTCCACCAGCTAAGCTAGGAGAGAGAGCAAACCTTACCTTGAGGTCGTCCACCAGCTAAGCTAGGAGAGAGAGCAAACCTTACCTTGAGGTCGTCCACCAGCTAAGCTAGGAGAGAGCAAACCTTACCTTGAGGTCGTCCACCAGCTAAGCTAGGAGAGAGAGCAAACCTTACCTTGAGGTCGTCCACGAGCTCCAGGAAGCGGTCGTAGTCCTCGTCGAAGGCCAGGTTGCGGTAGTTGAGCAGGTCGAAGCCTTTCTTCCTGAGGTTGTTCATGAGCGTGGCGAACCTGGCCGTGTGCAGGTCCATGCCCTCCACAGAGCACTGCTCCAGGGGAGAGAACTCCTTGTCTATCGTCAGCATCATGATAATCTGGGGAGGAGTTTGCTTGGTTTCTTAACTGTGTGAAAGCACCACTGTTGGCTAAATAAGTAGTAGAGCGTTGGCCTCCCTGTCGGAAGGTCCCCACTATAAACCCATAGTATAGTATAGTATAGAGGTCTTTGGAGCCATCTGGAAGGGGGTGGAGATGTCCCTGGTTTGAAATCCACGACCGGTCAATAATGCTTTTGTCCAATTTGGTCCTTTACTGGTTGGGTCCGTGTCAGTATAATGTGAGTGGGTCAGACACTGTTTTAGTATTATAATAAGAAAAGTGCATAGCAAAGTACTGTGTGAAGAGAGTCAGAAAGTAACTGAGCTGAAGGACGACTCTAGTTTTATTCTAATTGATTTACCTGTAGAGTTGTCTTACCTTTTCCAGGCGAGTCCTAAACGTGAAGATTTTGCCGAAGATGTACATCTCCGAGAAGTCAAATGGTCGCTCGTTCTTCTTGGCCGCGATCTTCTTCTTGGTGATTTGGTACAGGTTGATGTACGTTTGGAACAGCCTGTGTGTGGTGGGGAGGAGGGTGGAGGGTGGAGGTGGTGGTGGAGCGGTCATTGATTAATCCCACCAAGTGGGTCAACTTTACAAAATGCTTCTTATTAGATGCTTCGCGATCCACGCGACAGTAAGGAATGTCGTATTCACGCCCCGCAGACACGGGCTTCTCATACCGCTCGTTACCATAGAGCAGAGTTCTGATTGGGCGCCGGTGCAGATTGCCTTACGTAAGGGCTACTGGCCCCGTGACCACAAGGCCTTTGTCATGGAGGGCTGTCGAGTTTAGTCCCCCATCATGCCGCTTTGTTCCGCATTAATTTTGGTCAGACTAAGCACAGCGTCATTCGTCACATGTATAATGGCCTATTTCATTGGCATTATTAAAGATGAGAGTATTCTAGAAATCAGGTTTTAAGACATTGAAAACAGAAGTGGCGATGTTAAGACGAGTGAGTCAGAAGTCCTTGTAGCGTGCAATATTGTCATACTTTAGTTCGAGATCCGTTTAGTTGTTGATGCTAGACGGTCATTGACCAATCGACAGACTGACAGTTTGCGTTACTGTCGGGAAATAGTGCGAAATTGTCGGATATTAAGCGAAAAGTAATTTTTTATTGTCCTAGGCTCTGTACAGATATAAATAATTGTTTTAAAGAATTGTAAGTAAACGAACATAAGAGATGATTATTATAAAATCAAATTTTTGTGTAAAACAACACAACTAAAGGTTAAAAATCAACTAGCACAAGGGCCCGTAAGCTGTCTAACTTAACGGACCTTCTCCTCAGCCTATGAACACAACTGTAACCAACGTGTGGCCTTACTTGATGCAGTTCTGTAGCCTGGTCATGAGCATGTCTTTGGGCATGAGCCACAGGTTCGACTCGCCGTTGTCCGAGATGTAGCTCTTGCAGCTGGTCACTATCTGGCTCGTGATCTGACCACACGGGGGCGGGTAAGGAGGGATTGAGTGGACATTAAGTTACCAATAACTGATTATCTATAGAAATTACCAACTAACGTATTCGTCTTTTAGTTACCAATAACTGAATGTGTTTATAAATTTACAACAAATTGATTTTGTTTATAAGTCACCAATATCAGAGTTTGCCTATTGGTCACAAAAAAATTGATTATGTCTATAGTTTACCAAAAACTAATTATGTTTATAAATTACAAATAACTGATAATGTCTATACATTACATGTAACAATAATGTTTTTATTTAATTTATAAATTACAAATAACTCATAATGTTTATACATTACATTTACCAATAACTGATTTTATTTAATTTATAAATTTCCATTAACCAATAATGTTTATAAATTGCAAGTAAATGATAATATTTAAAAACCAATAATGTTTATAAATTGCAAGTACATGTAAATGATAATCTTTAAAAGTGTCCAATAAAGGATTATGTCTATATGGCTATAATTCATTAAAGCATGTGTCATACCTTGACGAGGATGCTCGACACCTTGGCCGTGCTGTAGTAGTAGTGCGAGTAGTTGTAGATGAGTCGGATGGTGCCAATCAGGCCGGCCAGCTTGTCGATCATCGCCAGCTGCAAGACATCAATCAGCAAACATCAGACATTAAACAGACAATCTTTCATCGTAGAGGAAGAACTTGTCTCCTAGTTTTACCAGACAGTATGAAACAGTGTGGCAAACCTAAAGAAGGAAAATGTAGCGTGTAGCTATGATCAACCATGGCAACCAGCCACCACTCAACCAATGTGCACTCAATCTCACAAAATTCCTCATAAAATAATAACCCTGAATTTGCAAACTTAGTGAAGGAAAAATTATCGCGTAGCCATGATCTACCATTGTAATCCGCCACCACTCAACCAACGTCCACTCAATCTCACAAAATTGCTCATAAAATAATAAAAACCCTGAATTTGCAAACTTAGTGAATGAAAAATTACCGCGTAGCCATGGCGTTACCATGGCAACCAGTCACTTACCTCGTGTCCACTCAATCTCACTAAATTTCTTAGCATGTACTTTAACTACAAACCTGAAGCTGCAAACCTAAATAATGAAAAGGCATCGTTTGGTCACAGCGTTACCAGAGACTGGGAAAAAGTGAGAGTATTCACCAGGACGCTTTGGGTCCCGATCGTTGAGACGGTTACTTTTTTCTTTGAACCATAGTAAAAAAAAGTATTAAAATGGCTCAACCGCACTAATTTCGATAAAGAAATAGAGTGAGCACGCGTCACTGTGAGCTCTTTTGGTGAAATGTCTCATTAAATCTATAGTCTCTGGTATTACCATGGCAACCTGCAACTCACCGGCTGACACCTGTACAGGGGCTCGCAGTATTTCTCCAGGGTGTACAGATACTTGGCGTTGTCTCGGGCTTCGTTCGCCATGTCCGTCACTTTCATGTCCAGCGCCTGGTCGCGGGACAACAAGTATGGCGTAAGGGCAACATTAAAATGCTGTTTTCTAAGTAATACGTGCCGTAAAACAAACTCACTAAGTAATACTGTGTCGTTGTGTGAATGTCAAATAAATAGAAATAAAACCATCAAACTAAAACCGCCAAGAGAAACCTCTACTCCGACTCTACTAAGCTCATAACATCCCCTCCCCCCATCTTCCTTACACATTTCCCCCTCACCCACGCTCCATATCTATCCCCGCCACAATCCAGCTATTTAAACCCCTTAAGTCTGCGAAGGCCCCACCCTCTGTCTGGCCATTCGCCCCACCCCTTAAGTTTTACGAGTTTCCCATTATTCGCCCCACCCCTTAAGTATTAAGAGATGTTCATTATTTGTCTCGCCCTTTAAGTCTAAGAAGGCCCCACCCTCCATCTGGCCATTCGCCCCACCCCTTAAGTTTTAAGAGCTACCCATTATTCGCCCCGCCCCTTCAGTTTGCGAAGGCCCCACCCTCCATCTGACCATTCGCCCCACCCCACCCTCCATCTGGCCATTCGCCCCACCCCTTAAGTTTTAAGTGTCGCCCATTATTCGCCCCGCCCTTTAAGTCTAAGAGCGCCCCACCCTCCATCTGGCCATTCGCCCCGTCCCTTAAGTTTCAAGTGTTGCCCATTCTTCGCCGCGCCCTTTAAGCCAAGAAGGCCCCACCCTCCACCTGGCCTTTCACCCCACCCCTTAATTTTTAAGAGATGCCCATCATTCGCCCCGCCCTTTAAGTCTAAGAAGGACCCACCCTCCATCTGGCCATTCGCCCCACCCCTTAAGTTTTAAGAGATGCCCATCATTCGCCCCGCCCTTTAAGTCTAAGAACGACCTACCCTCCATCTGGCCATTCGTCCCTCCCCTTAAGTTTTAAGAGATGCCCATTATTCGTCCCGCCCTTTAAGTTTGCGAAGGCCCCACCCTCCATCTGGCCATTCGCCCCACCTCTTAAGTATTAAGAGCTACCCATTATTCGCCTGGCCCTTTAAGTCTTAGAACGCCACACTCTCCATCTTATCATTCGCCCCACCCCTTAAGTCCTCGAGCGACCCACCCTCCATCTGGCGATTCGCTCCACCCCTTATGTTTTAAGAGTTCTCCCATTCTTCGCCCCGCCCCTTAAGTTTAAGCGCCCCGCCCCACCCTCCATCTGGCCATTCGCCCCACCCCTTAAGTTTTAAGAGATCGCCATTATTCGCCCCGCCCTTTAAGTCTGCGAACGCCCCACCCTCCATCTGGCCATTCGCCCCGCCCCTTAAGTCTGCGAGCGCCCCACCCTCCATCTGGCCATGACGGGCGACTTGACGATGTGCAGGACGTGGATGACCATCTTGGCCCGCGTCTCCCGGATCTGCTGGACCAGGTAGTTGAACTTGGACGTGGTGGCCAGCCAGAACTCCAGCTCCTTCTTGGGGCCCGTGTTGTCGTCCTCCCGCCTGATGCGCTCCGCGTCCGTCAGGATCTGGGGGTGGCACAATGTACAGAGAATGTCGCCATAGTGTTCAATGTCATCAGTTTTAGTTGTGTGTATTCATTCATGATAGAGGTTTTTCCTTTGAATATGCGCAATATACATGCTTTTCGTAATTATCTGCCTACCTGTGTATCCTTCAATCTACCCATCAGTCTATCCATCTTTCTATGTATCTGTCAGTCTATCTTTCTATATAACTATCTATCTATCTATCTATCTATCTATCTATCTATCTATCTATCTATCTATCTATCTGCCTGTCTTTCTATCTATCTATCTATCTAACTATCTATCTATCTCACTTTCTCCCATCCATCCCTCTCCTTCTACTTCTTCCAATCTCTCTCTCTATCTATCTATCTATCTCCCCACCCATTTTCTCCCATTCTCCCCTCTCCTTCTCTCTCCCTCCTTCTCCCTCCCTCCTCTCTCCCCTCTCCGCTCCCTCTCTCACCATCTCTATCTGCTGGCACCAGAGGGCGCCGATCTCCTCAAAGACGGCCACCGTGGACTTGCTGTGGGCCACACTCAGGCAGCCGGCCACCGACGTGATGGAGTCGATCAGGGCCATCTTCTCTGTGTCCAGGGTGGCCAACTGGACAGCGTCCGCCACGTGCTGCTCCGCCCCTGGACGCGAGAAGGCACAGTGATAACACACAGATAGCACATGTATGGCACATAGTGCACGCTTAACACACTGATAGCACATGTATGGCACATAGTACACGCTTAACACAGTAATAGCACGTGTATGACACATAGTGCACGCTTAACACACAGATAGCACATGTATGGCACATATTGCACGCTTAACACACTGATAGCACATGTATGACACATAGTACACGCTTAACACACTGATAGCACATGTATGGCACATATTGCACGCTTAACGCGCAGATAGCACATGTATGGCACATATTGCGCGCTTAACACACAGATAGCACAGTCAACACATTTTGACACAAAGATAGCATATGCATGGCACATATTACACGCTTAACACACAGATAGCACAGTCAAAACATTTTGACACAAAGATAGCATATTCCAGGCACATATAGCAAGCTTAAAAAAACGGGTAATATTTTTTTTACTTAATACACATTCAACCTCTCTATGGCCACAAGTTCCTTACATTCAAGGTGTAACCGGAAGCTCTCTATGGCCACAAGTTCCTTACATTCAAGGTGTAACCGGAAGCTCTCTATGGCCACAAGTTCCCTACATTCAAGGTGTAACCGGAAGCTCTCTATGGCCACAAACAGGTCACATGTATGGCACATAGTACACGCTT
This sequence comes from Elysia chlorotica, assembly GCA_003991915.1. NCBI lineage: Eukaryota > Metazoa > Mollusca > Gastropoda > Plakobranchidae > Elysia > Elysia chlorotica. Next base: position 187,505 of record RQTK01000288.1, read on the forward strand.
AACACACTGATAGCACATGTATGGCACATAGTACACGCTTAACACACTGATAGCACATGTATGGCACATATTGCACGCTTAACACACTGATATCAAATGTATGGCACATAGTACACGCTTAACACACTGATAGCACAGTCAAAACAAAGATAGCATATTCAAGGCTCATATAGCACGGTTAAAAAAAACGGGTGAAATGTTCTTTTTTTTTTAACTTAAATGCACATTCAACCTCTCTAAGGTCAGAAGTTACTCACATTCAAGGTGTAACTGGAAGCTCTCTATGAACACAAACAGGTCGTTACACTCGCACTTGGTCTCGTCGATCTTGGTGTGCTTGATGGAGCCCCAGTTCTTGAGGTTCTTCAGGGCGGGCTGGAAGGCGTTACAGACCAGGTCTGCTATGGCGCCCAGCAGGCTCCCGTTGGGCTTCACGTTGAAGCAGCAAGTCGTCACCTCCTGGAACAGATATTAATATTGATCAAGATCTTAAATTTAAGCGCACAAAACAGCATTTGAAAACGTTTAAACATAGCCGGACTAGAGGCTGACAGAAATCTCACTACAGGTCCAGACACACACACGCTGCAATATACGAAGGGTTAACGCTCTTGGTAGTCCCATCTTAAGCGGGGTAAGTTTGTGTGTCTAGTTTAGCATCCTCTAGGTTTCCCTAAATGTCTTAATCCAGGTAAGAATTTTGAAACTGCAACCCGTTAGTCCAAAGCACTAAGTTGGTGAGCTTAATGCAACCCCCTCCCCCTTTTCTCTTTTTATTTCTTTCCCAATGTGCACTGAGTTTTTTTCCATTGACACCCCCAGAAAACACAAAAAAACCTTCATCCCTCCGAGGGTACGAACTGGCTCAAGGGGTAGAGCTTTGATCTCCCGATCGGAATGTCCGAACGTACGAATCCCACAATCGGTTAAAAAAATGTAATTGTCCAATTTCGTCCCCAAATGGTTGGATCGATGTCAGTACAATGTGACCGGCCGAGACAGGAGCCCAGGTCTCCACGCCAGGAAATTCAGCAACAAAACAAGCAAACTAAAAATTTGGAAATTCAGCAACAAAACAAGCAAACAAAAAATTTGGAAATTCAGCAACAAGACGAGCAAACAAAAAATTTGGAAATTCAGCAACAAAACAAGCAAACAAAAAATTTGGAAATGAAGCAACAAAACAAGCAAACAAAAAATTTGGAAATGAAGCAACAAAACAAGCACACACAAAATTTGGAAATGAAGCAACAAAACAAGCAAACTATAAATTATAGTGCTGAGTTTGGAAACAAACAGAAAGTCGAGACCTCCATGATGTTGCGGTCGTCCAGGTCGATCTTGTTGCGCTTGAGCAGGACGACACACTTCCCCATGATGGGCCAGCCCTCTCCCTTGGTGACCAGCACGCGCATCACTTTGTTGTTCGTCTTCTGCAGGGTAGCGTACGACCGCCCACAATCTGGACAAGGGGGGTGTCGGTGTGGGAGAGTACGGAGAGTACAAAATTGTATTATTTTTTTTTAATGTTTGGTTTTTATAGCAAATAATGGTGACATGCGAAGTTTGTACAAGCTCGCCATCTTGTATTGAATCATTGTTGGCACAGTTTGTGTCTAACATAATGTCTAGCGTCTAGCGTCAGTACTATACAGGCTTTATTGTGAGCGGGTCCCATGACTAACGTCTGACTATCTTACGTGCTGAGTTTGGACGATAAGCAAAGAAAAAAAACGTATTGGCATGCCCGCTATGTCTATCTCTTGGTGTGGCAGTACCCAACATTTGTGTTTATTGTTAAGAGTTTGAACCCGTTTATAGGACAGTCTAGATGCTGAAGATTTAGAGATAAAATGAACGAACCAACCAACTGGACAAAAAAGCCACCATCGAATTAAGTACCATCGAACTGTCGTTGTTTACGATAATAATGGCATGATAGTGGTGGACTTTTTTCAAATAACATTTAACATATTCATTTTGTATGGTCCCCTCTGGTCGATCAAAAATACCTTCAAATATCAAGTCCTTTGACCACTGGTACAGGAACATAATCAAACGTCCTTCCTTTGTCATGAACCGTGCCAAAATTCGCAGAAACTGATGGGGAAAAGAGAAAGAGAAAATAATGCAGAGTTCATGGCATACCGTGATCCGGGAATAAAACAGTTCTATCGCAACATGAATAAAGAAGGGAGATAGCCTTGTTGTTCTCAGTTCACGGTTCAACATTGGCTTTACCAGCAAGACTGCCAGGTCGAGTCGCTAGTTCTTCTACGAGCTCTCTCTCTCTCTCTCTCTCTCTCTCTCTCTCTCTCTCTCTCTCTCTCTCTCTCTCTCTCTCTCTCTCTTTCTCT
>RQTK01000288.1:206283-229901 GCA_003991915.1 Elysia chlorotica
TGGGGCTCGTCCACGATATAGCCTATAAGTTGCTGATGTTGGACGTTAAAACCCAACCAACCAACCAACGCCAGTCAGTAGCACCAGTTGGATGCGTTCGATTGACTGCTGAATAAATTTAACCCCCCCCTCCCCCAACAACAACAAGAAATAGGAAAGAAAAGAAAAAAAAATTCAGTTTACCTGATCCGATCGACTACTTGATCTAGCTGTAACAACAATGATTTTATGGTGCCTCTTTAAGCTGTGATTGATTACATAGATGGGCTCATCATGTAACATTGTTTTGTAACATTAGGGGCCCGCTAGGCCTAGCCTAGCGCATCGCAGGCGTGATGCGCGACTTCCTGCCCCCCATTACCTCTCCGCAGTTCCGTCGTGGTATAACGTCACTGAGCTATCTAGTGCTATTAATAGACATGTGATCATCACTCGTCAGGGGAACTAGGCTACGGCACTGGGATAACTGCGTGCAATTGAACGATTTTTCACTCAGTCCCAATTCACAGACCGTGACAGACGAACCGTTGAACAGTTAAATTTTAGATCTAGGCCAACACCATTGATGTAATTCTTTATGACATGTTTTACATCTAGATCTTGACTATACCCAAGACCATTTCAAGTCATTTTCAACTAATACAGATTAGAATAAATTTGCGAAAAACCTGTTCTTTTAAAAGGTAACCCCAGTGGCAGTCATTGCTCGAACGCTCTTGAGCACTTCAAGTGTTTTCTAAAAATTAGCCTATTAGGTTCTAAACTCAAGTGACAAAAGTTAAATTAAATCTAGATCTAGTCTAATTTAGAAAAGATCTAGATATAGATCTAGATTTCTAGACTAGATCTTGATCTAGGCTATTTCAAGATAAAAGTAACCTTCAGATATCGAATCTAGATCTAGATTTCTAGCTAAACTAATCTAGATATTAGATTCACATTACTTCTAGTTCAAAAACTAGATCTAAATCTCTATAGATTTAATAATCTTTGCACATTTTAATCACTAGATCTAGAGATCTAGTCTAGATCTAGATCAGTTTGTTTTATAGAAATTGTAGCCTATCTTGAGAGTCAAGTTTCAAACCAATTGTTATTCAATGCTATGCAGTTACTCCGATTGTTTATATATTAGTATTTCAGCACACCTTAAGGTGTATTGTATATAATGCCGATTTTGCCAGCTTCTGATTGGGTTGGTGTTAGTATTGTGTGACCAGCTGAGACATCAATACTTCGAACATGTATGGGTTCCTGTCCTGCCTCCGTGAGGCAGCACATACAATTCGTGAACTGAGAATTAACTAGTTGTATGTCCACTTTTTGAAAAAATTGAGTTACACGTTTGAAAAGAATCACATTTACAGGGGCTATTATGCACATGACATGTAGATCTCAGTTACAAAAACCATTAGATACAAGAAAAAAGAGATTTTGTTACATAGGAATGAAAATATAACATGACCAAACTTTGACGTCAATTTTCTCAGCTCTACATAAAGTGGAGATGAAACTAGTTAATTCTCAGCCCACGAATTGTCTTGGTGCCCGTCCACAGTATAGTATGGTGCTGACGTTGAACCTTTAGCAACAAACGAACACACACCTTATGATGTTATCAAGCTTTAACATGATTTTTTATTTTGATTTCGTGGGGATCTAGATCTCACTCATTGTAAGTTTTCTCCACCTTCACTTTTCTTTTGTAGATTTCAACAGCATTATATATTTAATTGTGAGAACATATATATACACAACTATAACCTTATAAATTTCAATTGTTTGGGGGTGGATTTAAGATCAAAGTTTTGCATTTTAAAAGAGGTATTGATTAAAGAAAGGAATGTCTGAACCACAAAAGTATTGACAAGTAAAGACAGCTTAGACTTGCAATGGTCTATGAAATTTGCATTGCATTTATATTCTATAGGGGCATTTCCTAGATTGTTTTCTTTCTTTAGCAACCTTCTTCCAACCCAAATTTTTCTAAAGGCATGTCTAGGGCAGCAATTTGCATTGAATGCTGCTTGGCAGATTATTTCGGAAGCCCTATTGGTGGTGCCAGTCTCCAGTTTTAGAATCAAACCACAAACACTGAATTATGAGTCCCACTTGAAAAGAGCCCTCGCGACAAACAATGTGTATACATATATTGCAAAAGTTGGTTTTTTTTTTTAATAGAAATTCCAATTATCAGACTTTGTTTTTTTTTGGAGATTTTCACTCATTGCAACGATCATCTTTTTTTTTCCAGCTGATATTCTTTGAAACAGAACTAAATCTACCAAGGCCCACTATAAATGGCATCAGGTCGAACAGTTGTGCTTGTGAGACACGGGGAGAGTGAGTTTAACCGAGACAACATTTTTACTGGCTGGCGCGACCCAGATCTCACAGACAAAGGTGAACAGGAAGCCAGGGATGCTGGGAAGGTATGCTCCGCTCTTTTCTAGATTTTCTGTTACATACAAGTGCAACTGAAAAATAAGATGCATTAGAGTTTTGACATTGATGATGCCAATTTTCCATAAATTTATGGATTATCAGTAAAACTAAGATATAAATCAGGAGAGATTTCATGAAGTTTGTCATGGGCTTGTGTTTTCTAATCCAATTTGTTATGCTGCTGGTAATAGATAGGATAAAAATAAAATGTAAATGGCATCACTGTAATAAACCCACTTTTCGAAACTTTAATTCCTGAACAATTTTTAAAATTTCCAATGAACCCTTGATAAGTTACTTTACGTCACCTGCTTTATAATTTTTAAACTAGCATTTATAAAAAGCTTTTACTTCATCCACCGTCATAGGACTTTAAATCTTCTCCTCATAGTCTTTAAGTAGCAAATTTCTCTCTCCGTTTTAATTAAGCTGTCATTGTAGTGTAAAAGCAAATTAAAACAGCTCAGATAGGCAGATACATTTTTGCTCATCATTTCACTTAGGTGAAAATGCTGGTTGTTTGATTAGAACATACAATTTTTAATCTCTTCTGACCATGATAACCTTTGAAACATTGTCAAGAATACTTTTATAATAGATCATAACCCTAGGGCGAAAAAAAACAACTAAAGAGTATATTAAGATGTGAAATGATTCCCTTTAAGAAACAAACAAAATCCAACCCACTATTATAATCGAATTTACTGGCTGGCGCGACCCAGATCTCACAGACAAAGGTGAACAGGAAGCCAGGGATGCTGGGAAGGTATGCTTCGCTCTTTTCTAGATTTTCTGTTACATACAAGTGCGACTGACAAATAAGATCCATTAGAGTTTTGACATTGATGCCAATTTTCCATTAAATTTATTGATTATCAGTAAAACTGAGATATAAATAAGGAGAGATTTCATGAAGTTTGTCATGGGCTTGTGTTTTGTAATCCAATTTTTATGCTGCTGGTAATAGATAGGATAAAAATAAAATGTAAATGGCATCACTGTAATAAACCCACTTTTCGAAACTTTAATTCCTGAACAATTTTTAAAATTTACAATGAACCCTTGATAAGTTACTTTACGTCACCTGCTTTATAATTTTTAAACTAGCATTTATAAAAAGCTTTTACTTCATCCACCGTCATAGGACTTTAAATCTTCTCCTCATAGTCTTTAAGTAGCAAATTTCTCTCTCCGTTTTAATTAAGCTGTCATTGTAGTGTAAAAGCAAATTAAAACAGCTCAGATAGGCAGATACATTTTTGCTCATCATTTCACTTAGGTGAAAATGCTGGTTGTTTGATTAGAACATACAATTTTTAATCTCTTCTGACCATGATAACCTTTGAAACATTGTCAAGAATACTTTTATAATAGATCATAACCCTAGGGCGAAAAAAAACAACTAAAGAGTATATTAAGATGTGAAATGATTCCCTTTAAGAAACAAACAAAATCCAACCCACTATTATAATCGAATATAACGTTTACATGTACATTCTAATCTAATTGTAAGATTTCTTTACCGAGAACTAACAAGTCAAAGTTAGGATAGTACATTACTATTTTCTGGAGCACATCTAATTGCATGACAGTTGTTATTTTTTTTTTTTTTCCGCTAATCAAGATCCCATATCCACAATGTTTGTTTTAATAATACTAATAAGTACATTTATATAGCACTTTATGCTGAGGCCTCAAAGGGCTTTACAAGATTCTTTCATTCGTCCATACTAATTGTACATCACACACATCCACAACCATACAAACACACGGCACACACACACAAACATGCGCTCAATATCCAAAAGCAAAATTTGACAGGATATTACTCATCAAGATATTGTTTTCATTCAGATCCTCCGGGAAAACGGGTTTCGGTTTGACATAGCTTTCACCAGCATGCTCAAGCGAGCCATCAAGACTCTGTTCTTGATTCAGGACGAGCTTGACTGCCACTGGATCCCCGTGACGAAGACCTGGCGGCTGAACGAGCGCCACTACGGCAAGCTCCAGGGCAAGAACAAGGAGGAGACAATCCGTAAGTTTGGGCGGGAGCAGGTGCGGCGCTGGCGGAGATCCTTCCACGATTGTCCGCCATTACTGGAGAATCCACACGAGCAGCTGTATGCCGAGGACCCGCGCTACTCAGGCCTGCCCCAGGACCCGCGCTACTCAGGCCTGCCCCAGCTACCGGCGGGAGAGAGTATAGAGGACGCGTCCAGGCGGTGCATGCCTGTCTGGCACAAGTGTATCGTGCCTGCGCTCAAGTCTGGCAAGCGCCCGCTGGTCTGCGGCCACTCCAACACGCTGGCCAGTCTGCTGAGGAAGCTCGACTGCCACTGGATCCCCGTGACGAAGACCTGGCGGGCTGAACAGCGCCACTACGGCAAGCTCCAGGGCAAGAACAAGGAGGAGACAATCCGTAAGTTTGGGCGGGAGCAGGTGCGGCGCTGGCGGAGATCCTTCCACGATTGTCCGCCGTTACTGGAGAATCCACACGAGCAGCTGTATGCCGAGGACCCTCGCTACTCTGGCCTGCCCCAGCTGCCGGCGGGGGAGAGTATAGAGGACGCGTCGAGGCGGTGCATGCCTGTCTGGCACAAGTGTATCGTGCCTGCGCTCAAGTGTGGCAAGCGACCGCTGGTCTGCGGCCACTCCAACACCCTGGCCAGTCTGCTGAGGAAGCTCGACCAATCCTCAAAGCTCGACCTGTCTGAGGTTTACCTGCCCAACGCGCTACCTCTCGTGTTGGAGTTGGATGAGAATTTCCAGCCTATAAAGTGTCAACTTCTACAGCACCCATCTACTTCTAGTTCTAGTCCCAAGGGGGAGAAGAAACGAAACTGTAATTCCTAGGGCTTAAGTGAAGGTGTTTTGCTTTGAGTGTCTATACATCGAGTTGGCCCTCATGCTCTGAAGTCTAGGTCTCTTCTGTAAATAGTATATAACATTTATTTTTTGTTTTAACTGTCCAAATGTCTAAAATAACAATGTGTTTTAAGTCCTGATTGGACAAATAACATGTATTTTTCCATGGCCAGTGTATCAGATCATGTTTCTTCACTTATAAATATGAGAAAAAAAATACAAAATCGCAGCCAACATTACAGCCAGTTTTAACAGCTGAAAGGCTACATATTATGTTCACGCGGGTTTGTCCATAATCTTTAGTTACCCGGTAATAAGTTATTGTTATTGGTTGTAAGCATAATCAAAGCCCTTAGAAGTGTATGCTGCATACCTTGTGTATCTTGATACTTTTAATGTTGACTTTTAGTTTTAATGGATCTTTTATTCCTTCTTTCATATCTTCTTCAAAATAGAATTCTCTACTGTAAATGTTGTAGAAATGAATGCATAAAATCTCTGCTCTATTAAAATGTACATACCAACATTCAGCGACCCACATATTTTATGTTAAAAGAAGAGGGGAAAAAAATCTCATTCTCATAATACAACAGGTTTGGCAGTGAAAATTTCTAGGCCATGTTTATTACCAAACCAAGAGCTGGCCCTCTAACAGACCCAGACACTGCTTACATTTTCATATGAACCAACCAATAAGGCCTCAAGATATGCTAAAGTGATGACCACTCACTGAGCAATGTGTCAATTACATTATCAGGCTAGACATAGCCATTGGGATAGAGGCAGAGATGGGTGTAGTTAAGATAGTTTTCTGAGTTCATTGGTATGTTTTGCTTGGCTACCTTTATGAAATTCATTCCATACAAGAAAAGAGGGGGAGAGAGATTGTCAATAAAGAGTACTTTCTTGGCTGAAAACGAGGAGGCAAAGAGTGGGACTTAATTATGTCGGACTCAGAGATGTTGATATAAATGGTGCGAACTATATTGTCACAGTATACTTTATATCAATTTGTGCAGGTGAAAATGATGTCTGTCTAACTATACTTTCAGATTGAAAATGGGCTAATAGGTTTTTGCCCCATCTTATTAGAGACTTGTGTCAAGTATAGGGCAAAAATCAGGAAACAACACAGTATGGGTTATTTCGGAGGTATCAAAAATGACATGGGCCAAAATCATAGCACATTCTCTATATTATGAATAGATATATTAGATCTTCTTTTGTGAGCAAATGATGTCTATGACATTTTTTATTCTTTTGTATAAATATACCTCAGACCGTTACTCCTAGACTTCTGCATATTTTATTTCCATACACCCTTTTTTTTATAATTTTTTTTTAACCATTATCTTGCTTCACAGAGTAAAACATGGATAGTGTGTGCAATAAGTGCCAGTATCTTTCACATAGAGAGACTTCTTCATCAAAAGCCTTTGATTTTTATCTTTGGGCCCTACTGCGTTGTGGGAAACTAGTACAGAGTTTGAACTGAGTAGAAATGAGCAATATGTATCTAAGCTGTCAGCTCGAAAGTGATTTGTGTTTTATGTCATTGAAATTTTATTGAAGTTAAATTCCATAAGATTAAAATGATTTGATTGCTTCCAACAGTTAGTTTTAACCTCTATCATCTATTTCTTGACTATTCATTTTCTTCTCGACTTTAATAAAAGTTTTTTTAAGTCTCAGGACTTGTGGAATTTTTTTTGTGTGTGTACATCTTTTGAATTGTAATTGACTTAATATATTTATTTGTGTCGTTTAAGATTTTACAGATCAAATTAAAATTCATACAACATATACAATCATAATAAATGTTGCTTTGTATAATTTATACATGCATGAATTTTTGTATCTTGACCTTGCTTTATTGCTTTTGCTTCTTTGGACCCATCACCCGTTCGCAGCTTATCCAAGTTGCTGAATTCACACATTAAGAAAACCAACCGACAAACAATAAAATCAGCCTCTGATGCAAGCCCAAGTTTTACTGCTGCGCCATTAGAGTCAGTTTTCTTTCTCTGTGTTTATTTAGGCTTACCAAACTATTGAGTGTGAACCCCAAATTTTACAATAAAATTACAAATGAGCTAGAGCAGATTTTAGAGTCATAACACTAATAACATCAAACGCTTAATTAATTTTTAATTAATCAATGCTATCAACCATAATTATAAATCCATCTTATTTTCACTGCGACTACCGGCCGGAAATCTATTGAATAGTTATAGAAAAAATGAGGTGTGTTCAACTGTAAAGAGTTTAAAAAAATGCACATATGTATTGATTGTAATGTAAATGGAAATTTGTATCGAATATGAACGTTTTACATTTTTTTTTTTTTTTGAAACTTTTCCATCATTGTTAACTCTTAGATTGGTAAGGATATACCCTACTAGGCCTAGGCCTATCTGGATGTAGATTTAGATCTAAATAGACATTTTGTACCTATTCTTTTTGGGAGTATAATGCTCATTTTCGTGCCCGATCCCCAATGACTTTCAATGTAGTCATGCTAATTAATTACGATTGTAATTAATGATTTTTCTGTTCTTAGGTGTGAACGGAATATAATTTCCTTGCAATCCCTTACTTTGTAAAAGTATACTCTGAAGAAACATAATAAGTTTACTTTTCGCACACTTCTCATTTATATTGTATCTGTGATCCTCCAGCTTTGTCCATACCACAATACCAACGAATGATGGAGCTAAACCCAAAATTGCTATGGTATTTTAGCGAAAGAACCGAAATATGCGATACATTAGACAAGTGTCATAGATTTATGTGGGCATAACCTTTCCGTTATACTAAGAGATATTTCTTATGACAGAAAAATGTCCAAACAAAGTAAAGAAAAACTATTAGAAATAGGAACCAAAGGCAAAAAACGAGAAAACAAGCCAAGTGTTTACAATGATTTCCTTCAAGAGTTTCTCACAGAAGAGACATCATTTTGAATTTTAGCACAGTTCAAATTCATCTGAAATCCTCGAGCTTTTCCCACTCCACAATACCCACGAATTTCGTGGGTTCTCAACTAGTCTTATCTATATTATCTCAAGTCTTATAAAAGAATGAGATGAAAAGCAGATCCAATCTGCTTGTCATGTACAGTTCGATCTCAAATCCTCACATCGTTATGCTTTAATTTACCCAGAATGCCCTATTGCTAAAATATTTGTGTGTGTGTGTTCAGCTTTTAATCATTTGCTTTTCTTAACTGCCAGTTTTTGTCTCTTCATTCTACGGACACGGCCTGCCTATTCCCACTTACGTTGTTATTATCTTTTCGGCTGGTTTGCTTTCTGGTTGTTCGACAAGGTCATGTATCTTGCATTTTTATCTCAAGCATCTCTGTCCCCATCCCAGTCTCGTGTGTGGCAGCACATAAAATTGTCAGACGTCTGTCTTAGGGCCCGTCCACAATATAGCCGATATAGTGCTGCTGTTAGACGTTAAAACAAACCAACCAACCAACCAACTATCCCCATGAGCTGTTTGTTCCTATCTTGGTGGCGTAAGTGCCTTAGCGAGTGATCATGTTTGAAATCCATATGTCATCAGTCTGTCTCTTCCAGAAATTGCAGAATTTTTTTAATCCATGAAAATTTGTATGTTTCTACCAATACAGTTTAATGCTTTTAATACCACTCAGATACATATGAACTGAGAAGTACGCGGTTGTATTTGTTTTTGTCGTGATGTTTTATATACAGTGTATACGTACAGAGTCATTACTTTTAATAGATAATAATCTTTCATATTCTTCGGAATAAAAAGAGTTGCACTTCCATCATGCAAACAATGTCAACGGTCGTCGTCTTGATTCTTCTGTCTTTGGCTTAATTAATTACCATTATGCGAACATGGTGTCAGAAGTGGTCGCTGTTGTAAACCGGGTACATTGATTTAGTGTTTATTTCAATTCCTAGATCTAGTAACTATCTAGTCAAATAGATCTAGATAATGGATTATGAATAACTGGACCTAGATCTAGTTGTCATCAGAGACAGCATGGCTTCAAATGAGCTCTTCCATCCTCCTCGTCCCCTTCAATTTGATGGGAATGTCGGTGAAAATTTTAGAAGATGGAAAGAGTGTCTCAGCATCCTAGAGTTTCTTCCCACGGTACTGCCTTCTTCCGTTGTGACAAAGTAGGATCTTGGAGTGTCTGCATGCTTTACAATGACTCCTTTCTCCCAGTATCATTTCCCTTTGTCAATTCACACTGCATCACCAGTGTTGTACTGTGGTTGGGTGTATGCGCTTCTGTGAGCTGCGGCATACACTATAGGATCGCTCTTGGGCTGTGGTGGGATATCATTTAGTTGACGTCCCATCAGTAGTTGTGCAGGAGAGTAATTCGTACCAGAAATTGGAGTATTGCGGTACATGAGTATAACGAGATTGGGGTCTGATCCATCATTCTTGCACTTGGTCAGGATCTTCTTGATTATATTTACGCATCGCTCAACTTGTCCATTGCTCTGAGGGAATCTTGGGCTGGAGGTTGTCATTTTGAAATTCCACTCTTTTGAAAATTGATGCATTTCAAAGCTTCCAAATGAATTATTGTCAGCCCTAACCTCTTCAGGTATTCCATGTCTTGCTAGAATTGGTTTCATGGCTCTTATCACGGATGAATTTGATTTTCCATTTTATTGAGCAATTTCTGAATATTTTCAAAAGTAATCCACAACAATGAGATAGTCTTTTCCTTCACACTCAAATATGTCTACACCCAACTTCGTCCATGGTTTCTTAGCTATTTCATGACTCTGTTTTTATTTTGGAATTTCTGGCATGTGTCACATTTTCTCACTTTTTCTTCAATTGCTGCATTGAGATTGGGCCAAAAGATACTCGTGAAACTGGGGTAATCGCTTTTTGTGAAAGTTTAGCCTTGCATTTTTTGTTTTTCTCGCTCTCTAAATGGCATGTTGGTAATATTTTCATATTTTACTTTGTTGCCCATTTTAATATCCATCATCTTTATTTAAAAAAAATGTTTTTTTTTTCTTCTTCTACATTATTAACTTATGTGAATAAATTTGCTTTTAATATATATCTGTTTACAATATATAATCATATTTAAGTGTACTTTTTTTTCTCCAACGATATGTGCTTTTTAGTCATAGTTGTTTCTTCCTCCTTATAGTTATACTGTTTTACTCCACATGTTATGGTTTTGGTAGCCTGCATGCGATTCTTTGCTAATGTGTTCATAGATAGTTATTATCAACAATGAATTGGATGAGTTTTATGTAAATTATTCCTTTCATGACTAGTGAGATTCATAACTTAAAGATTTCTTTCCTGGTAAATGGGGAATTCTGGGGGGAAAGCTAAGGACCATTCCTTTCAACATGACAATTAAATCTTTTGGTTGAAGTAATTTTGCAGGGGAAAAGCTAGTGTTGAGGATTTGGTTTGTAAAAAGTCCTTGAAAAAAAAACAAAAAACAAATGGTTTCTGTTTACATTGACAAAAGTTATTCATATTTGATATGAAAACTTGTGTGTTAGACTTTTTCATATTTTCAAACCTGTCTTTTTTAACCATTCAACAGCTAACCTTTCTACGTTATGTTGCGGTTGAGACTTAAGCTTAAACAGGTGTGGCTGAAATACCAGCATGTCCAGTTTTTTATGCCTTTTGTATATCACAATGCACAATCATCTACATATATTATTGTGAATTCTACAGATCATTGTGGTTACATACCTTTTTATCTATCAAGCTGTTACCCTCTTGTCCAATAATTTATGTGCAATTTATTCATATTACCATGTCATGCTTATCGGGCAGTTTAACCTTTTTTGTAATACATGAGCTCAGCGTATTAAAATGTAATGAAAATCATCTCATCAGACTTGTATTGCACATGTTTCGTTCAGCAATGAGTCAATCACTTCCTGCTTTGTTTTGTCGTAATAGTTTAAGATTTATACGGTAGTCCTTCCTGTTTCAATCCTGCCTCTCCTTGTGAGATGATCGAAATAAACGAGCTGGAATCATGTGAAGTAAAAACAGATGAATGGGGACCTTTTACTGTAGTTTTAGTGTTTTCTGCTATCTTTACGGTCAGTTCAAAAGAATCTCAATATGGCTCTATGAGACAGAAACAACTGTAGGTTGCAGAAAAGGTTGCTTGTTACTATTTTATTGATATGGCTCAGTGACATGAAGGAGCCCTGTGATTTTCTGTTACCCCAGTGAGTCGAGAGAGTCATCGTTCAAGTATGAGATTTGATTATAAAATTTAATGTCTTTTATTTTGTTGAGTGATGTATGTTCAAGAATAATAGACTTGGTGCAGGATATAGAAAGGCCTTGGGACTGAAAAAAACTTTCTTTATGACAAACAGGAGCAATGTAGGCATCTCAGTCCATTGCGATGTTAATGTTTTTTAAATTACCGCTGTAAGTTCAATTTACTTTACATTGTAGAAGCTTGCTCCCCTCCCTGTTGACATACCCACTTCTTGTATAGTTATTTAAAAGATGCAATTGCTTGAATACACTGATCCTGGACAGAGCTGCTATCATTGACATCTATACCTGCCGGGCTATCGACTTCTTCGAGTCCTTTGAGCCAGACAAAAAATAGTTATCAGAGTTATAGCCTTTTCAGCTTGGGGTGACAGTCCTGCTTGTACATGTAGGATATATATATGTGGATGGTCTCTATGGTGCATTTATGTGGTGTCAGAAATTGGTCTGTATGGCGCATACATGTGTTGTATTTATCTCCACTAAGTCGATAAGATGGATCTGTTGATCTCCCTATTTGGACTCTAATCCCAAATAGTTTTCTTAGGGCTTATCACAAGCTGAGTTTGGATTCATCAGATTTGAAGCAGTGGGGAATGGACAGAATGAAACAGTAGATGATATTAGTATGTAAGCTATAATTATGCTATTGTATGTTGCTATGCATTTCTAATTACAAATGGAAAGAACATAAGGTTTTTTTTTATAAACTTAGAAGGACCGAACTTAATCATCTAGTCATGTAATATTGTTAACAAACCATTAGCACAGTTTTTCATTTTATCATCCACATAACGTATCATTTATCTTGATATTCTGAAAAACTCATTACTTCTTAACGTTAAACAAGTAGGCCTACGGTAATATACATTAAAGCATGGGAAGCCTTTGGTGCTTTCGTTAGAGCGTTGGGCCACCTTTGTGAAGGTGCTGGGTTTAAACCCTGGTGTGGAAAATGTTTTTGGACACCCTGAGTCAACGCTGCACGTAATGCCTAGTTAAAGCTGTTGAGTCCTGTCAAAAGTTAAGTGCCGCAAACGCAAGGAAAGTAATGGTAGCCTACCGTACAAATACTGTTTGTCTATACAATCAACCCAGACAATGACGCATGGTTCTTCAGCACTCTGTGTCCATATGTCAACTTTACCTTCTGATTCTTAACTTTTTCATAGAATTTTGGTTAAGCAAAAACTTTAGCTACTGTACACTTTACTATGGCATTCTGAAATGTACACTTTTCATGGTTTTCTGAAAGGTACTCTTTATCATGGTACTCTGAAATTTGTACTTTATTCTCATAATTATTTTGAAATGTACACTTTATCATGGTACTCTGAAATGTACACTTCATCATGGTTATCTGAAATATACACCTTATCATGGTTTTCTGAAATGTCCACTTTGTCATGGTACTCTGAAATGTACACCTTGTCATGGTTTTCTGAAATGTACACTTTGTCATGGTTTTCTGAAATTTGTACTTTGTCATTGTATTCTGAAATGTACACTTTATCATGGTTTTCTGAAATGTACACTTTATCATGGTACTCTGAAATGTACACTTTATCATGGTACTCTGAAATGTACACTTTATCATGGTACTCTGAAATGTACACTTTATCATGGTACTCTGGTCATATGTCATCTTTACCATTTGATTCATAACATTTTCAGAGGATTCTGGTTAAGCAAAATCTTTTAAATTTTTAGCTACTGTACACTTTACTATGGCATTCTGAAATGTACACTTTATCATGGTTTTCTGAAATGTACACTTTATCATGGTTTTCTGAAATGTACACTTTATCATGGTACTCTGAAATTTGTACTTTATCATCATATTCTGAAATGTACACTTTATCATGGTACTCTGAAATGTACACTTTATCATGGTACTCTGAAATGTACACTTTATCATGGTGCTCTGAAATTTGTACACTTTATCATCATAATTATTCTGAAATGTAGACTTTATCATGGTACTCTGAAATGTACACTTTATCATGGTTTTCTGAAATGTACACTTTATCATGGTACTCTGAAATATACACTTTATCATGGTTTTCTGAAATGTCCTTTATTATGTTTTTTTTTAAATGTACACTTTATCATATAGAAGGTTTTGCCTCATATTATTATGTAGAGCGTTTTAAGCACATGAAATTGTTCTCGAGAATGTCACGCTCATGAAGCAAGTCACTGTAATGTGCTTGAGGTTTCTTTCAATTTAAATTAAATCAACACAACGTTGTCATAGAAACCAACTGTGCCATATCCATCTACAGACTTGCTTTCGAGAAATGAGCGCTGTGATTCTTGAACTTTATACATTATACATTGTACTGTTTTTACAAAACCCAACAAAATTTGCATCTCAATGTGGAACATAAGTAATTATGGTTAACTCTTTATTGATATCAAATTATCAGTTAATAAAACATTAAACTCTGATTGTCTAAACTATAATTAACGGACATTGCTTTCATGTGTTTCTTTATAATCTCTCGCAAAAATGTAGTGTTTGTTACAACGTATGATTGAAGGTGTTTCAATGTGTAACTTTCACAAAAATTAAAAGACATATTTCTTGTGTATGCTTTCTTGTCTTCTCGTTCTTGCATCTTCTGTGGCTTCTGATAGAAGTGACTTTGTTAGTTGAAATCAATACTCGTTTTCTCTTCAGAAATATGGGGGTTAGCTCAGCATTCAAAGGTGTGAAAACATCCTTTGTATGGTTATTGTTTGTCAATTTTCTTCTTCTTTCTTCTTCTTCTTCTTCTTCTTCTTCTTCTTCTTCTTCTTCTTCTTCTTCTTCTTCTTCTTCTTCTTCTTCTTCTTCTTCTTCTTCTTCTTCTTCTTCTTCTTCTTCTTCTTCTTCTTCTTCTTCTTCTTCTTCTTCTTCTTCTTCTTCTTCTTCTTCTTCTTCTTCTTCTTCTTCTTCTTCTTCTTCTTCTTCTTCTGCTGTTGTTATCATCATTATATTATTACATGTTTACTTATATAAGATGAGAGTTTTACGTACAGCTTCTCACGCCCCGTAACTTAAAGCAAGCATCAGGGAACCAGGACTGTGTGTCCGACTTTTAACTTGTTCACCCAACCAGTTACAGGATACACGTTTACTTATATAAGATGAGAGTTTTACGTACAGCTTCTCACGCCCCGTAACTTAAAGCAAGCATCAGGGAACCAGGACTGAGTGCCCTACTTTTAACTTGTTCACCCAACCAGTCACGGACTGGGCCTTTTGAGTCTCAAAATTAATGCCACACCCAAGCCCGTCAAAACTTGGAGAAAGTTGCACTCGAGCGTACAAAACTGCATCGTTTGATGATAGAGCTGTTAGAACCCCGCCACTTGTTTTTGTCTCGCGTCGCCCCCTCTTTCGTTTGCTTGGCTGACCATGATCAATGGTACTTTGTTTAGGAGATCGGTTTTTTATGGTTTTAGTACAACATTACATCCCCTTTTTTTTTGTCTTCGTTTGGCGAAACGCTAGCATTCTATTAACACTACAGGCTTTGATATTCACACAAAGATAAGAGTGACAGAATCAGGCCCTTAGCTCTAGTGGGGGGCGCGGTGGTCCAGAGGTAGAACATCGGCTTCCGACGCAAAAGGTCCCGAGTTCGAATCCTGGCTGTTGCGTTCCCTACTGGTTGGGTCGGTGTCAGTATACTATAATGTGACCGGCTGAGACAGGAGTCATGGTACATTGTATCCCCGGCCTGTCTCGTGTGTGGCAGCACATAAAATTGTCAGACGTCCGTCTTGGAGCCCGTCCACAATATAGCCTACATAGTGCTGCTGTTGGACGTTAATCCAACTAACCCCATCCCCCAGCTCTAGTCGCGGGGTTGGGCAGATCACTCTCATTGGCTCGGCAAGTATAGGATGTTATGATGTTATGATTAAATTAATGCCGGCGTTGCTTCCCTTACCTACCGTCATCGTTTTGCTAGGTTTCTCGTAATCGCAAGACATGATTATATTACAAGGGCACAAAAGTCAATGAACGCGAGGCACCATAATTATAGCTGGGTTGAATAAGATTCCCGCTGAGGCGAGACTTGCTTTGATGAAAAATACACAAATGATGGAAGTTAGTGTTGTTTTGTTGTAAGTTTTTCACCATTTCCCAACCTAGAGTGGGTGCATGCATTGCATTGCACGTGATACTCGTTTTCAAAGCATTCTAACTCAACACATAGCTGGTTTTTTGTTTTTTTAAGTGCCTATTTTATTTTTAGACTAAAAACTAACTACAACCTCCTGAACCAGCATAGCCACAATCGAGGCTTACATTGTAAGGTAATGATTGTTTCTGATTTTGCCGAAGTAGCGTCAGGAACGGAGTGGTACCATGATATTGCACATTGCTTTTCCCATTTACTTTGCGCAAAACGCTAACCTGTTCATACGGGTTCGTCGACGCATAGGATCTTGACTGGGAACGGGGAAAGTGTTGAATTACTGGGTGAGGTCTTTGCTTTCTCAGACCAACTACCTGTAGACACTCCGCGCATTGACTCTGTAGCTAGCAGCAAGCAGCACCTCCTTGTCCTATAGATTCAAATAGGGGGAGTTGTAGATCTTTGGTCTCCCAGTCGGAACTATATCCTATTTCAAACCCACGATGGGTCAAAATTTATTTGTCCGATTTTGTGCCCTCCATGTGGGCACGGTGGTCTAGGGGTAGAACATCGGCTTCCGGCGCAGAAGGTCCCGAGTTCGAATCCTGGCTGTTGCGTTCCCTACTGGTTGGGTCGGTGGCAGTATAATGTGACCGGCTGACACAGAGACCATGTCTCCCCACATTACTGTCTATATGTGGCAGCATGTAAAATTGTCAGACGTAGGTCTTGGGATCCGTCCACAATATGACTTTGCTGCAGATGTTGGAAGTTAAAAAATCAACTCAAACAACACGCTTTCTAAGTCCAAGTAGATTCGCTTTACTTCGTGTCTCGACTGTGTTGTTAGCTTCAGGCAAGATCTCTAATGTAGTCAACTATAGAGACGACCTTGCTTCAACCCATACCTGTTGACATGACCGCTTTCAATGAGGGCAGTTCTGCTGTTGCCTCAGTTGTTTGCTGATGCAGAAAGTCGGTTAAGTACTTGTAGTAGTTGAGTTGGTCTAACGTCAACGTCAGCACTATATGGGCTGTATTGTGGACGGACCCCAAGACTGACGTCTGACTATTAAATGTGCTGCAACACACGAGACAGGGCGAGGATACCATAACTCCAGTCTCATTAAACTGACACCGATCCAACTAGTAGGGGGCGAAATCGCCATGACTCGAACCACGGACCTCCTGTGTCGGAAGCCGATGTTCTGCCCGAGGGCTAAGAAAGTCGGTTAAAACTTTTAATTCACTCGTGCCTGTGAAGGAAGTGGTGAAGTGCTGCGTACATTACGCAGTCGGCTCGGATAAGATAAGACATGAGACTAGGTCTCGAAGTGCGGTAAACATAGGCTTGCCTCTCTGTGTGCCTAGTATTAGCACTGCTCATTCCATTGTCGTTAGAGCATTTGTTTGTAAGGAAAAAAAAATCGGCAAAACCAAGCGCACCCAGTGGAAAAACCCTAGCTGAGCTCATTGTTTACCGCGCTTCGCGTTGTCACGAGGGTCTAATGGGGTGACGTCACATGCACAATCTCCCTGCTTTGATCTCGGCCCATAGATTGTTACTGTTAGTAAGAAAATTTCCAGATCTAGTCCATAGCAGAACTATAGTAGAAGTGGGTCAATATTCAATTCCTTCTGTTTAAAAAAAATTCCGACAGTTAACCCTTCGAGTGCTAGCCAATAGCCTACCTGACTCTATGTAGTGTCTCCTAGTACCAGCTATACAGGAAGGGGCGAGTTGTTGCTTAATCCAAAGTCAGTACCATATAGGCTGTATCGTGGATAGGTCCCAAGTCTACTGTCTGGCAATTTTGTTTGCTGTCACACACGGTAGAGCAGTGGTTAGAGGAGGCTGCAAGCGGTCCGTGGTTCGAGTCCCGCTCTGCAGGACACGCTGTCCCTATTTTGTTTGGTCGGTGCTAGTAGTAGTAGTAGCAGCAGCAGCAGCAGCAGCAGCAGCAGTAGTAGTAGTAGTAGTAGCAGTAGCAGCAGCAGTAGTAGTAGTAGCAGCAGCAGTAGCAGCAGCAGTAGCAGCAGCAGCAGTAATACTAATAGCAGTAGTAGTGGTAGTAGTGGTAGCAGCAGCAGCAGCAGTAGTAGTAGTAGTAGTAGTAGTAGCAGCAGCAGCAGTAGTAGTAGTAGTAAGTTCAGTAGCAGCAGCACGATAGATTTCTTTAATAAGCCTCAGTCACATGATAAAACCACAGAAAAAAACAACTAATTTATAAAGAGATCACTGTATTTATTTATCACTGGAGATTGCTTCATACAAGAACAAAACGCACACTGAGACAAGTTCTTTAGGCTTTACTAGCAGAGAGAAGTGATCACCATACAGTAGTGGGGTGGATGCACAAAGTGTTTCTATGAAATAAAATATTGATAGTAGACACCTTTATTTTAATATCAAAGAAAATTATGATAGTAGACATATTTATTTTAATATATAAAAAAATATTGATAGTAGACAAACATTTATATAATATAAAATAAAATATTAATAGTAGACTTATATTTATTTTAATGTAAAATAAAATATGGATAATAGACATATATTTATATAAAAAGTATACATCTGCATCAATAGTTATGCCATTTCCCATGACAAATTCATGATGCAAAGAATTTTAATGTTTAAATTCAAAAGAAGTGGAGGGCTGTAATGTCATCACAGTAAAGACTGCACAACAACAACTTTGCATACATATTATTACAACATCTAGAAACATTGCAGTGTTGTGAGTAGCTGCCAATCCTTAAAAAAGCCTGATGTTTATTATGCATAAAGCAAATTGACATGGTCGGACCAAGTATACCTAACGATCACTATTTGAGAGGTGACTTAAAGATGGTTATAGCTACAATTTTTGCACTTTTAAGAAAAATGGTATCGAAAGTTTGGACTAAATACATGTACATGTATATATAGAACAGATCTATGACTGAACCATTAATGATAATGTTTCTTATAATAAATACACAACCAGACTGCCAATCTCGACAGCTATCTTTTTAATCATTCTCCTGCACAGATAGAGCTAAATCAAGCTATCATCTCTAATTGTGTCAAAAATACAGACAGAACCTTTTAATTCTCACCTCACGCAAACCCGGACTAGAGTTAAACGTTATAGATTTCAGTATGATTTTTAAGATTGATTAAGTAAATATGCAATTAAGTATTAAATACATAAAATAATTAAAATTTCTCCAAACCTTTGTCTTAATTAAGGTGACAAATACAAACCTAAGCTTTGCGCTAATAGTTGCATAATTCATAGGACAGTTTCTCATGTATATATTTGAAATGCTAAGTATACATGTGGTGCAAAAAAAGTAAATGTTATAAAAAAATTAAAATAACTATGTTCAAAATGTTGAAGTTTCACACAAAACACAAAATATTCAGTAATATCAAATTGGTCTGATATAATTCTCTTCACAGATCGACGACAGCAACATTTGTTGTAGGCCTATATAAAAGAGCACTCAATTGCACAAAAAAGGCAACTTTCAAAAACAGAAACATAATAATACACAGTTAGTGTTGTTTTGTTGTAAGTTTTTCAGCATTTCCTAACCTAGAGTGACTGGGTGCTTGCACTAATGCATTGCACGTGATACTCGTTTTCAACGCATCTTAACTCAACACATAGCTGGGTTATTTTATTTATTTATTTTTTTTTTTTTAAGTGACCATTTTAGACTCAAAACTTACCACAAATGCCTGAACCAGCATAGCCACAATCGAGGCTTACATTATAAGGTGATGATTGTTTCTGATTTTGCCGAAGTAGCGTCAGGAACGGAGTTGTTACATGATGTTGTTCAATGCTTTTCTCATTTACGTTTGCGCAAAACGCTAACCCGTTCATACGGGCCCGTCGACGCATAGGATCTTGACTTGGGAACGGGGGAAATGTTGAATTACTGGTTGAGGTCTTTGCTTTCTAAGACCAACTACATGTAGACACTCCGTAGCTACATGTAGCAGCAAGCAGCACCTCCTTGTCCTATAGATTCAAATAGGGGGAGTTGTAGATCTTTGGTCTCCCAGTCGGAACTATATCCTATTTCAAACCCACGATGGGTCAAAATTTATTTGTCCGATTTTGTGCCCTCCATGTGGGCACGGTGGTCTAGGGGTAGAACATCGGCTTCCGGCGCAGAAGGTCCCGAGTTCGAATCCTGGCTGTTGCGTTCTCTACTGGTTGGGTCGGTGGCAGTATAATGTGACCGGCTGACACAGAGACCATGTCTCCCCACATTACTGTCTATATGTGGCAGCATGTAAAATTGTCAGACGTAGGTCTTGGGATCCGTCCACAATATGACTTTGCTGCAGATGTTGGAAGTTAAAAAATCAACTCAAACAACACGCTTTCTAAGTCCAAGTAGATTCGCTTTACTTCGTGTCTCGACTGTGTTGTTAGCTTCAGGCAAGATCTCTAATGTAGTCAACTATAGAGACGACCTTGCTTCAACCCATACCTGTTGACATGACCGCTTTCAATGAGGGCAGTTCTGCTGTTGCCTCAGTTGTTTGCTGATGCAGAAAGTCGGTTAAGTACTTGTAGTACTTGAGTTGGTCTAACGTCAACGTCAGCACTATATAGGTTGTATTGTGAACGGGCCCAAGACTGATGTCTGGCTATTAAATGTGCTGCAACACACGAGACAGGGCGAGGACACCATAATTCACAGATCGACGACAGCAACATTTGTTGTAGGCCTATATAAAAGAGCACTCAATTGCACAAAAAAGGCAACTTTC
This sequence comes from Elysia chlorotica, assembly GCA_003991915.1. NCBI lineage: Eukaryota > Metazoa > Mollusca > Gastropoda > Plakobranchidae > Elysia > Elysia chlorotica. The sequence continues at coordinate 226,786 of RQTK01000288.1, forward strand.
AAAAACAGAAACATAATAATACACACTCTATAACATTGCAAGATGTATTTCCTATAGACACATCATTTCAAATTGTGTACAATAGTGGTTTCCCCAGAAGATATCAGCATCTTTAAACTGGGCTACAACAAACATAAACAGCTCAAAGGAAAGAAACAAAATCCCATCCCATCAGTCTTAAACAGACTGCGTCAGACTTCCCTACAGTTTGGAACAGATCAGTGTCAGTGTCAGTGTCAGTGTCAGTGTCAGTGTCAGTGTCAGTGTCAGTGTCAGTGTTCAGTGTCAGTGACTGTATCAGTGTCTGTGTCAGTGTCAGTGTCTGTGTCAGTGCATTGTATACAGTCATTGAGCAAGCAGTCTTAGCCAGACTCCAACAGATGTTCCCTGTAGTAGCACTAGCAGTGGTGGTAGTGGTAGTAGTAGAAGAAACAAATTTCCAAACTGGACAAATACACGTTACCTTACCTCCCTTAGGTTTGATATGTCCCAGTGTCAGTGCATTGTATAACATGATTGAGCAAGCAGACCAACAGATCTCATTTTTTGTAGTTTTCAGATATTCAAAGAAAAGCTCTATGGTCGTATTCTTGTGTACGAAGTACAAATTCTACTAATTCCCGTTTTTTCTTTAAAAAATTGAAAAAAAAATCAGTATATTTCGATTTAAGCCCTAGGAAACCTGAACCCGTAAGTTTCACAAACCTAAGTCGAGATCTAGAGTCCTGACATCACCTCTATTCCTTTGTATGGGAACATTGCAGGTTGTCAAACTTTAGATTAGGGATCAATCAGCTAAATTGCTAGTTGGTGATGGGTAATTAAAAAACAAGGAAATAAACATCCAAGCCTAAGGAGGCCTTTATTTTTAAAACCGAAAGCGTATTTCAATATCTTGCAGAGGAGCAAAAATGAGATAACGAAGCTTCAAATATAGGACAAACAACCACTGCGTCAAATTTTTTTTAGGTCTCTATAGAGCTCGTTTACATAAAATGGAAGCATAGCTTTCATCGTTTTTCTTCATGGTTGGAGAGAGAGAGGTGGGTGAGGATTGAAACATGGAGAGATGTAGAGAGGCATAGACAGACAGTCAAACAGACAAAGTGTCGAAGAATGAACAAATCTTAAAAAGTAAAAAAATAAAAATGTACTTCAACGTACATTATGTCTTTAAGCTCCTCCCACACCAAGCTATACTCCAGTTTTTTTTAACAAATGATATAATGTCAGCACACATCGAGACTTGACACTATCACAGATTACTGTAGCTTATAAAATTGTGTGTTTGTCTTTATATAAAAAGAATTGAACACAAATATTCAGACACCAAAATCTTTATATTTATAACAACAACAAATAAACATCTTAAAATTAAAAAACAAACAAATCAATGTAATCACATAAATAAAGTATAAGCCATTGTCATGGGTAGTTCAGGTAATTTTGGTGGTGTAAAATTATGCAAAGTCATTCATTTTCAGTAGCAATACATTTCATGCTAACTGTAATTACATATGTTATTATTTTAAAAAATGAATTGGAAAAATTTGACACAGAAAATATCAAGTGAAAAGTTGTAAATCACTTCTAATCTCAAGCAACCTCTAATCTTAAAATGGCTTTATTACACATTTTTACAGCATTTATCAACGAGCATTGGTTAACAAGGTGTGGTTAGTTACATAAAATATATACTATGATTGAAGTTTCACACAGAGATGTATAAAACTTTTCTCCTTTACTCTGGTGCAAGGCAGTGCACTCATGATAACTTGATACTACTCTTTACAATATTCAGAGCTCAATATCTCTATATCTGTTATGAGGCAGGTGTGTACAGACCACCATGTGCCACGGTAAGCAATTCACTTGGCCTTACAGAAAATAATAATCTCGCTTTACTGATTCCGAGTCCTCGCAGAGGCCATTACATAAATCAGGTCACTTATTCAGTTGCATTAAGTACACAGTATAAGAACAATTCAACATTGAGAGCGGAAAAAAAAAATTACTGATTTCCCAAAACTTACACAAAATGTCCACCCCTAAATTATAATTGCTAAAGATTCATCTTTAGAGAGCTTTAGATATCCCTTATCCTGAGATCCGGAAGAGTGAACGGAAACTCCGTGTTTACGACGCTGTTAACTGTCGGATCTCGTCTGCCAGAACTTTGGTGACCCTCATCGCTCGCTCGACCTCCGGACCCCCGATCTGGTTCAGCGCTACGTTGGCCGCCTCCCGTACGTGTGAAATTACGTCGTTCCGCCTGCACAGACATAAAACATAACACAGAAAACATGATTAACTGGAATACTTATCTTAATCTTTTAGTATAACCTTGTAAACATTCATTATCAATAGTGCAAGGATCTTTGTAAATTATATTCATAATCATTGTTTAAGTATTTATTAAAACATTTATAGCGAAGACGTTAAACATGACACATCTTTTATTAATTGTTTCTTTGAAACATTAATTATCAATACAATTTGTATCCTCAATATATCATCACAGGGCATAAGTTAGACTTATGTCAAAACTTTCATTGTCAATAATTATAGATCCTTTAAAATATTTTTTATCAATTCTATACAGGAGGCAACCTGGATAAACCAGGCACAAGTCGCTGATATAAGTTTTAAGCTAGATCCTTCTAAAAATAAAATAATAACTCTACATAAACCTTCTTTATTTACAAATTTAAAAAATTTAAAAGAAATGATAGAATTCAAAATTTGTTCAACCTTGTAAATGAACCCCCTCCCTCCATTTATACAGTGCCACCCAGATAAAGCCAGAACTGACCACATGTGCAGCAACTTCTCAACCGCTTGCCTGGCCTGCAGATGGCCCCGTTCTCCCACACCCCACTTCACCCCCCAACACCCAACCATCCCCAGCCTAAAGCTCTCACTAACTGACCACATGTGCAGCAGCTTCTTGACACCCCCCTACGCTTTCTCCCTCACCCCAGCCTAAAGGAAAGCTCCAACGAACTGACCACATCTGCGGCAACTTGTTGACCGCCTCCCGCACCTGCAGATGGCCCCGTTCTCCCACCCTCCCACCCCACCTCACACCCCAACAACCCCAGCCTAAAGCTCTGACT
>RQTK01000288.1:237595-255095 GCA_003991915.1 Elysia chlorotica
AGAGAGAGAGAGAGAGAGAGAGAGAGAGAGAGAGAGAGAGAGAGAGAGAGAGAGAGAGAGAGAGAGAGAGAGAGAGAGACCGAGAGAGAGAGAGAGAGAGAGAGAGAGAAAGAGAGAGACAAAGAGAGAGAGAGACAGGGACAGAAAGAAAAAAAAGACAGCTAGAGAGAGACAGACAGGCAAGCAGAAAGAGAGAGTGAGTTGAAATTCTGCCACAAATTTGTCTTTTTTTTTTAACCATTGAAAAGAAATGATTTCTATTCCTTTTGTGCCTGTTACCTCTTGAATTTATCATAACAAACAAAACTATAATTCTTCAAAGTATGCTTTATAGAATAATAAAAAAATTTATATTGCTTGGTTGCAAACTAAAAAGGCTAAAAAGACATTTTTTTTTTTTTTAGTTACACCAATCGAGTTAATACACTTTGACTAGTACTGAGTCTTTCATATTTTCCTCCATATCCTGATAAATCAATAATGGAAAAAGAGAGAGAGAGAAAAAACAATTGGCATGGAAATATAAATAGGCGGACTGTTTCAACGCATGGATACCATGGATATTAGAAAATGAATTTTAGTATTTGGGTGGGAGAAAAAAAAAGAGAGAGGAAGAAAAAATTATTTCAATAAATAAACAAGCACTCTAGTATTATTCTGTCATCCGTTAATGTGTATGAGAAAAGAACTGCAAGTACAAATTCAATGTTTCAATCAAATCAATTTGCCTACTGTTACATACCCTAGTCACCTGACAATTATAATTTGCGAGATATTAGGGGAAAAACTGTCACTCAGATTAATCCAACTCCTTACAAAAAATAGGTCTAATCATGTATTACAAGGGATTCAGCGGATATAAAACGAGAAAAAAAAAATAACTGGAAAAAATTGCTGACCTAGAAGAAATAGTAATTTGGCTTGTAAAAAATGCAAATGAAATTACAATAGCAATGAAATATCACACAAGCAGATTACAAACAATAGCAGCAGTTTTGAGTCATATACTTTGCATTTTCACAAATTTGTATGATCATGCAATGAACAGTTTCTGTTTAACTCTTTGGCAGAAGAAAAAAATAACAAACAAAAAAAAAAGGAAATTGTAACTTGTCAAGCCAAAATTAGAAATATGACATAAACACAGGCATACAATAGTAATGACTCAGACTCCTCCAACTTCAAACTTTGCCTTTTCACAATTTAAAAAAAAATGATCATGCAATTTATTTTTTATTTTTTTTAATGTTTGGCAGAAAAATATTTGATTTATTATAGAGATGCCACATGTGCATTGAACTTTGATGAAGGGAAAAAAAAATTGAAAGCTTATAACCATTGAATTTTGTATATAAAGAAAGATCGTTTTGATACACCTGATGATTAAACAAAGGGTAGGGAGTTTTATATGGGTCAGAAACATGGAGAAACAGTATTATAATATAATATGGAAGAAAGAAATGATTATATTTGCTTTCTCCAGTAAATAAAGGCATTTGAATGGAAAAGTTATACAGGTTGGAAGAGAGGATGATAAAAAATTGATACTTCATGGTACAATACAGACGCAAAAAAAAAGAACCAATTATGTTCATCTACGGCTAACTGTTGATCAGAAATAAACATCTCTTAGTTTTATCCATGTTAATGTGGTTTATTTTCATCATAATTATTATTTACAGCGTGCCAAACTTGTTTTCCTTGATTGAATAAAAGTCATTGATGCCTAATGAGGTAATACTTTGTTTCATGTTGTTTAAACAAATTGAGATGACCTCGTTGAAGAAATGAAAAGCTTGTTTGATACGCTTGGTACCAATTTTTACATAGAGGGTTTTTAATTCTTCTCCATTACGTTAGCTTAAAAGCATCAAACGTCAGCAAAGTGTAGAATTAGGTTGCGGTTTGTACATCTTCTATCCAAATTTGAATCGGGTTCAAATCAAACTTTTTATTTTAATACAGATTTTGTCACTACATTTGGGACATCTCTTGTATATATGTATCTATTGACTGAATATAGGTTAATTCAATTCAATTCAAATCATTCATTCAAAGAAGAAACAAAGCCCTCAGCCACAGTAGGGGGACAGGTTTGAAGGAGGGAATAAAGACTTAGTGGCATGGCTGCGGGACGTGGTTGATTACCATACTTTAGTTGGTTAAAAAACTCAACATTTGATTTAACTTTGGTTTATAAGAGTGAATCTGATCTCTGATAATTTTTTTTTTCATAATATAAGAATATTAATAGTAAACTGATTTGAGTTTTTATTATTTTAAAATAAATAAGAAAGAGGGCCCAAAACAGAGGAAAAAAAGGATATTTAAAATCTCCCTCACTTAAACAACAGCTCTATTTTCAATCAAGATGCCGTAACAAATAGACTATTATGTAGTAGTAGATTAAAAAGGTGCATGCTGATCAGTTAATAAAAAAGTATTATAGATGAAAAAGGGGAGGGAAAATGTATAATACAATATTAAATGTTATAGATCGCAAGAGATACACAGAAGTTTTATGAATGAAACATGTAACTTGTGCAAATGATTTGGAAGAGGTTGGGTTGTAAATTATAGTAATAAGAATATCCTACTTAAAAAGTATTTACAAATGATAATTCTTTTGTATTCCATCTTAATCTTATAATTTTCAATTTTATTACGCTCAAGCATTTTTTAAAATTCTAACACATTATACTTGATGTTAGTCAACTCATAGAAAACAAGAGTAACAAAATTATGAATTTATAAGTTTCTATTGCTAACCGTTATGTTATAATGGATATAATTTCTTTTGTAAATCAAAACATTTCAAGCATTTGATCTATCTAGAGTCATTTGCACTTGTTGCTACACAGCAAAGATTAATGATCACCTCTTCTTTTATCATTCATAGTTGGAGTTTCCCTCCTCCCTTGGCATGCAGTGCAAACGTCTGTAAATGATTAAAATATAAACCATGGATGCAAGTAGTGAAAATAAGGGCTTGATTAGTCAGTCCCTGTAGACTACCTTCTTTTTTTTTTTTTTTTCTTAATTTTGACATCTATTCTGAGAGTAGTGAGAATTTGTTACCAATGCTTTTATCCTGAATACAAATAATACACTTTAATAATATCCAGAAGTAAAACTAAAAGCATGTAGGCCTACCTGTAGGTCTACTCAATCTGTCTTTGAGTTCCCCAAGATGGTTGCTGTATAAGCCTTTTAAATCTGGCAATAGAAATATATTATAAACATAAAAAGTCCTAAAAAACAATGCTCAGTAAAAAAAAAAGTTAAAAATCCAACCAATAAAGCAGAAGTCCTACTACTTTATGAAGATCTTATGAATTTGTTATTGATGTAGGCCTATGGATCTAGATCTAGATCTATCAAATAAATAAAATCAGCCACCAGTTTGAGCTTTAGACTAAAGATTTAAAACTCAGGTCTATAAATTATAGATCTATATTTTCGATTGACTTTTGATTATAAGAATAATTGGCATTGCTCTGTTTTGAAAATCTTATTCTAGAGAGATCTAGATCTAGAACATTACCCAAAACAGGAGAACAGAGATCTATTATCCATACCCTTTCAGTATAATCTAGATCTAAATGTGAGTGGCTGCTGTTAGATCTAGATTTATGTCTAGGTGGGTTTGACAAACAAGACCCAAATTCTAGACCATCTACAATTAGAATTAGCTCTAGATCCCTAGATGTAGATCTAGCTACGTCTAGATTCTAGCACTAGGCTACTTTCTTGATCTATATTCTAGTAGATCTGTCATCTGTTTTACCTTTTATCTTAACTGTAAAACTAAGATAATGTTCTAAGATTAATCTAGAGTCTAGATCTCGATCTAAATCTAAATATTATAATTTATAAATGCATGTGTATTTAGAATCTAGATCTATTAGGACTATATGTTTAGTTTAAAAAAAATAATAGATCATCTAACTGCACCCAGTAGTTGCATAATATCCTATAAGGATGTTACTTTTAAAGTAAGCCGACGTGTGTACTGTGTTTACCTGGAATTGTGACGATAACTTGACCAATGACTGTCTCTTTTCACGTTGTTGGATCCTGTTTTTCTTTCTATTTCTGGTTATTGATTGGCTGTAGAATCGAAGTTCGAACACCTGTAAATGAACAGGATCTGGATTCCGCTCCACTGTTTACGTTACGGTAGCCTCATTAACAACGCCCTGCTAGGATAAAAATCACCAGGAGTTGTCCAACTTGAACACCTGACATTCTACTTCTAGCTCTCTTCCTACACCAGTTTTTTTGTTAATGTTATTCTTGTTTTGATATTTTTACTCCGAATCTCCGAGAGAGAGAGAGAGAGAGAGAGAGAGAGAGAGAGAGAGAGAGAGACCAGAGACAAAGTTTATACATGTACCTACATTCGTCAATACAGCTTTGGCAGATACATGTACAGCTTACAAGTCTCGGGAACTACCCACAATACATGTACGGTAGTCTGGTTGCTAACCCTGGGCGCTAAGGAAAAAAACAAACTATACTAAACAAAGAAGCAGGCACAGAATCGTGAGATATGAATCTAACCTATTTGTTTTTTTTCCCCATATGAATGCAGTCTTCGGGGACAAAAAAATAAAAATAAATAGAAATATTACATTGCGAGCACAAGCACCCGTATAGGACCCCCCAGGGGAACCTAGGAGACGTTAAACCCTAGAGAACGAGCACAAGCACCCTAACCTAACCGGTACCGGTATACAATGTGCACGTATTTACTATCCCTGCCTGTAAATAGTATATCACTACATTGGGAAAGACAAACTAGTTGCAGGTTTGTTTGGTTGTTGTTGTTGTTTTCTTTAAACTGACCATGTATGTGAAATTGAATTCGACTTGTTATTCGTGAAAAGTCGCGATTCTATCTCATCTAATTGAAAATCGAGTCCTAACAATGTCTTAGAACACCAGAGCAGCCTGGGCCTATTACACTACACATTGTCATGGGGTATGTTCTTGGAAGCAGACTTTTTCTTGGAATCAGGGTACCAATTAATAGGCCCCGCCTGTTATGTTTTAATCTACATAATTATCTTGGTCTAAAAAAGTAAGCATCTGACATTCGAGAAATGCAAAACTGCTGAACGAACGATGATTTTATCCGATTTTCCAATACAATTACAATGCATCTTTTTAGGTTTGGGCTAAAACCAAAACCGTTAATTTTATTGATTTTTTTTTTGTTTGCTTTTTGCGTCCGTTTGTATTCTTGGTTTAGGTTCCTTTTTTTCCATTGTGGACATTGGCGTGTGTGAGTGAGAGAGAGAGAGAGAGAGAGAGAGAGAGAGAGAGAGAGAGAGAGTATGTGTGTGTTGATAGCGAGGAGAGGGCATACAATGTGATCCTTGAGACAGGAGCTGTACCGAATATACCCCTGTTGATTGCGTGTGAGTGAACTATGTAAGTTGTAATGTGACTAGGTGATACAAAAGTCCTGGTAGCACCGCTTTGTTTCTGTGTGCCAGCATTGTCACACTTTTCATCTGTATCGCAATCCATCAGCGATGTAAAATCACGCTATATACCGGCCTACGTGTAGGCTCTATATATACATGTATAACGCGTGCTTGCTGTCGATGGACGTTAAGAACCCAACAACCAACCAGAGAAAGAGACACGTTTACTTTACACGTAGCTAGCGAGAAAAGAATAGTAAGTCAGAAAAAATTGGAAAAGTGAAATTAGGACTGGGAGAATAATGTTTAAAAGATGAGACTTGAGAGACCTGAATTCATCAAGAAACCTTAGTTTAATATGGGATACTGACGTTCGTTCCCAATACATGTAACTATTTCGGCTTGGGTTAAGCTGTCTCGGAGCAGCCCCCCCCCCCCCCCCCCAACCCCCCCGCTCCCGTCCGGGGCCGCCCCCCCCCCCCCCTCCCATAAAACTCATCGTGTGGGGACGGTATCCTGGAATGCTTAGAAATAGTAGAATGAGGTGAGAAATTTGCGGCGCTCTTTAAAAAAAAAAAAACACGCGAGGCGGGGATGTACTTTCTCTCACTCTCCTATCCTTAAGCTATATTTATTTATCACCAAGTCTCTCTTAGTCTTATCATTTCTACCTCTTTCAACAATTCAACAATAAAAAAAGTATATAAAGCGTTGTAGAATTCACACTTCGTTCTCCAGGCTACCGTGATACTATTTGTAAAATTCCTGGTCAAAGGAGACGACTCCTCACATCATTCATTGTGATCGACAGATCCCACGAATGTCTTTAAAATGCATAGACATAAATATTTACTACAACAGAATAAAACTAAAAGAGCAGAAGGCTAAATAGGAAGAATCAACAAACTTTGTCAGGACTTTCTGTCCAAATGCTAACAAGTAACAAGGACACAGAATTGTATTTTTTTCCTGTACAGTCAAGTAGGCCTACATGTTGTTTTTTTTTTACTACTGTCTCTCTCCTCTTCCTTTTATTTGCATCCAATTCCATGCGTACAAAATTACTATAAATTTGAGATGCTACCAGTGCATCATAAGAATTAATATTACAAGCAGAATCAATAATGGGTCTGGGTGACAAAGTCAATACGTCATGGAATCACCAGGGCAAAAAATATCTCCGGGCATGACCTAAGCGTATGTGAACTAAAATATCTTGAGGCCCTGCATGAGTAGCGGAGTTAATGCCAAACTAGAAATGAGCCGGGAATGGTTCTGATAATGTACGTAAGTCAACCCCCCCCCCCTTTCCAAATGCCAACAAAACACAAACGAACAAATTTTTTTATTATTATTATTTTCAAGATTCATTATTGTCATTAGTTTTATTTTCCATCTTTCTTTTTTATTTCAGTTGTAAGGTTTTGTTTTCTTCACCGAAAGCTTAAAACACATCATATCACAGCCTGTAGACAAACATGACACAGAAAATGCACATCCAAACAACAACCAGGCACCACAATCATGTCACTGTTAGGTAAATATTTCTGTGTGAGTGTGTTGTTAATACCGGTATGCCAACATTTTTTCCAAAACCAAATATAGCTTTATTATATACACAAATATTTTTTACAGCCCTATTTGAGGTGTAATAGAAGTATACATATGATGTATACCAGTACATAATTCGATTAATACAGCATATACTGCACATAGTAATTAACACATTTCTAAATAAATAGATGAGGCTTTGACATGTTTTCACCACATGTATACCCTTTACTCTTATTGACTTAGAAACTGTCATGCATACTACTAAAAGTGTCAACTGACTATAAAAAAACAACGAACAAACAAAAGCCCTGAAATTTTCTACATTTCAGAGACCCCTTTCAATTCATACAGAGTCTATGCAAGACTTAAAGTGCAACATATCTCATGAAAGATATTTTTAAAATCAAGCAAGGAAAACAAAATCTAAAGATATTGTACCAAGGTATAAGCATATATCTATACAAAGTAACAATTGTATCTTAATTTAGAAATGTTATAAAACATTTCTGGAAAAACAAATATGTCCAGAAACCAGAGGGACATTGCTTTAATAAGTTAAGAGGACATATTTCCTTTATTGAGGATCATCCTGAGCTCAGGCAAAGACTTGAAACTTTCAAAAGCATCCCTCCAGATCTTCCAGATTATTTATTACTCCTAATTCAAATTCAAACTCAATTCCACCACATAGAAAACTTTTTCCTTCTTCACTGTGATTCTACCTAAACCTTTTGAGATGATTATATTTATATATAAATAATAGTTTTGTTTGTAATTTTTTGACGAGGCAACTTATCCGTCTCTAAGTTGACATATAAACAGATACAGGTACCCTAGCAAGTACCTAAACGTTAGTTATATTTAAGCATGTGAAAATTGTAGACTTTTTCAAACTTAACAAAATGTGTCTCTTAAAAAAAAAAAGTTTAATTATAACAACAACAAAAAAAAAAAACAAGTTAAAAGTTCAAGGGAAAAAAATAGAACACATAATAATACTTTTCTAGAAAAATTAAATAATTTCCCTTAATTGAGCAAGTAATCTGTTTGAAAGGAAAGTATAGATATTATTAGAGAATAAAAAAGTAGGATTTTATTTCTTAAAGTTAAAGTCTACACATTTTGCTTTTGATAGATTTTTTCAGTCTTTTATAAATGTCTTTATTTTCCAACCAAAAAGTGGAATTTATGATTTAATAAAAATCTATTTCAGACCCTAAACTAGGGGTTACGACTAAATAATTAAGATTTCATCTTGGCTTTTCAATATAATAAAGTAGATTTTAAATCAAAGTGCAACTGAAGTATTATCATAAAAAAATAACACAAAATAATGAAAGTCTATAGAATATAGTCATGGTTTTATTTTACGCCATAATTTGTGAGTTCCTGCTTTCAAGGTTTTCACAATTAGATTTGTTAATGTGACTGAGTCGACTGATAGCATAAAATAGGCCAACTAATAATTTAATGAGAGATAAGTTTCTGTACAGTGTAGTGAATACTTTCTAAGACTGACAGCTATTCAATTTAGTCGGTTTCACCATCACATTCATTAATGAGGTTCAGAAGTTCTATATACATTATGTTTCACCATATTTAATTAGAAAGTTCAGTTAGAATCTTGATCTTTCCCCTCTGACTGTGAAGAAGCTAGGGGCATCCTCCTCGACAAGCCCTGAACTCCGTAGTAGTTTGGGTGTGAGACGCCCGCCCTGTTGGTACCGATCAAGTCCTTGTCATAGTTCTCGAGAGAAATGGCTATGGTTGCTATCACAATTAGAGCTGTGAGGACGACTAAGAGCGACTGGGAGTTCTGCCGATTGTAATACAGTCCCTCTCCTCCGCTGCTCACTTTCCCCTTCATGTTCTGCTGATGCTGCACAAACTCCTTATACTCGTTCGCCCTACGCTCCCGGATCTCGTTGTAATGTTGGCGATAGAACTCGTCAAAGTTGTACACATTACTTCGGCCTCTTGGTGGGGGAGGTCTATTTCCACGCTCAAAAGGCGAAGATTTCGCCTTTTGCTGATATGCTTCGGTGTAGTCCACATCTGTATCATCACTGCAGATGAAAATGGAGAAAAAAAGGTTAATTATTTTATCCCAAGACACCTTAAGTGACAGCCCTGATATTTTATGTTGGGAAATTTGCTGATCACTGTTAGTGTTAAAACCAAAGAGATTTTAAATAAAAAAATTTTTACCTAAAAAAAAAAAAGACCAGCAGGACTTCTGAGAATAAGGTTAGGACAATGAGGTAAACTCTAGAACTAACTGCTAAAATTTGGCAACTCTAGATGTGAAATAATTGTTTAACCATATGTGTATGTTTTTTAATTATATCTGTGAACAAGACTTACATTTTTTTAAAATCTGAAATAATAATACAAACCTTTGCATGGGGCTATTTCTTGTGTATATTCCTCTGTCATACATTCGCCTTTTCCTTAAGTTGCCAAGTACTTCATATGCCTCTGTAATTTCTGTAAACATAGTGTGGCTTTTAGCACTCTTTGAAACGTCCGGGTGGTATAACTTTGACATGTTGTAGTATGCCGATTTTATCTGATGTTGTGTGGCATTAGGGCCAAGACCAAGAACGTCATAATATCGGGTTGGAGAAGCTTTGGTTGAGTGTCCAGATATCCGCCTGTTTTGCTGAAAAGCAATGAGTCCAGGGGTACCTACTGAAGGTTTTCCTAGTACATGAATATCACCGTCGTATCGGCTGAGATTATCATTACAAGTCTTTACAGACGGACGAAACATAGCCGAGTTGGTAGCCCTAGATCTACACACACAAGAGCTGAAGTACCTTAAGTTATTTAAAATAAAGTCTACATCACAGTGCAATATATTAAAGTTAAAGCTAGAAGGTGCACTATGTTTAAACGATGGTATAGAGGTAGATTTAGACTTTCTCAAAAGTTTTGTAACAGAAGGGAATGACCCCTGACAGGAGGAGGCCATTTTGTTTACATGGGGTGTTCTTACTTATTTCTGTTTTAAACGAGTTAGGTAAACAAGGGAAGCCGCTATCGAATTATTTTTAGGAAGTGTGTCTTTCCCGTGAACATACTTGCTTTTCTCCATGCTTCTTCTCTGTTAGTCTGTCTCTTTTTGTGGCGCCGCTTCCCACATCATTCGTTGAAAACAGTGTCTGTCCTCTTCTGCTCTCACTTCCTGCACTGTTGACACACAATGTCAATCTTCCACATCTTGTTCACACCTTTTTGTGGGTGGACCTCTCCCTCTCTTTCCATTCCCCTAAATTTTCCTTGTTACAAGGGAAAAACAACACAACAAACGCATGTTTCAGTGTTGCATGGAAAGAAACCCATTGTGAAATTGTTAAAAAAAAAAAAAGAAGGGATTTGGTAAAGAGAGATCCCAAATCTCTGTTTCTATAAACCAAGACACTAAGCAGAATAATTCATAAAAATATAGTATAGGCATCGTAAATGTTGCAGATGACACAATTTGCCAAGAACAAGTAGACCTAACAGTAACATTATATGTTTGATAAAGCGCATGATAACACCGTCACAGGTCATGGACAGACCGATAAAGGGTAGCAAGAACAATTGGGCCGAAGGTAATCGGGGTCTTTCATATATATAGTAGCGGTTCACAGCGTCTGTGGCCATTCTTTTATTAAGCGACTGGCTGAGACAGGCGTCCTGGAATCTCTTCTGTCCCTATATGGCATCAAGTAAAAAGTGTCAGAAATTAGTTTTTAAACCCGTCCACGAGATTGTTCTTTTTTTCGGTTTTGGTTGATTGTTTATTAGCGCTCAACGTCAAAACTACAATAAAGACGTATAGGGGCCTACTTTGGTGTTGTAGGTTTTTACGAAGTAAATATAGCACGTTTTATTTATTTATTTATTTTATTTTTAAAATATTTGCTGAATATCATAACACTCAATTAATTTAAAAAAAAATCATTAGGAAAAAAGTAGGTGATAAACCGAAAAGACACATGCTTGTCCGAATTTCAGAACAAAATTTAAATGTTTTTAATCAAAAGTGTTTTGGAAAGTAACGTTATAACCTTAAAATAGAAAAAATTTCGGTATTTCTCGAGTCAAAATAGGTATTACCAAAAAGATAAAAAAATTTATTTTTTAAGTTGCATCGTGCAATCTGGAAAAATAAAATTAAAAAAAAAGAGACATAAGATGTGCACAAAAAAGGATACGTGCCCGCTATTGTTGCACAAATAATGTTGACTACTCGTTTTAAAATAGACAAATCTTTAATGATAGTACTTTTCGCACACGGCTTGAATCAGTTATCTGGGCCACTTTTGTGTATTTTGAAAACAAAAACGTTTAAAAGGAGGACGCGAAAAAAAATGCCACAATGTCGTCAGTTCAAATCTTTCTGTTCTTCCAAGTGTCGGATGACCAGAGCAGAGTGGCCAATATATGGATATATATATGCGTAGAACTTTGGAAAAAAACAACACGTGAAAGGGTAGTCTTTAGTTCTGTGTGTGCGTATCTCTCTCTCTCTCTCTCTCTCTCTCTCTCTCTCTCTCTCTCTCTCTCTCTCTTTGATCTCTCTCCATTGCTCTCTTCCTCTCTCTTCCCCCATCTCTACATACCTCTCTATTGTATATCTCTCTCGACCCCTCTCTCCCTCACTCTCGTTATCTTTTTCTATCTCACTCTGTATCGTTCTCTCTCGCTCCTTTTCTGTCTCCCCCTCTCTTCTGTTTCAGTTCCATCATCAACAATAATAATAACCACAATGCATAGGCCGGCATATTTTGCACAGGTCGGGTCAGTATTGTGCAGACAATTAGTAGAGCCCCGTCCACAACACACTGTAGCTTTGTTGCTGGCTGGAGTGTAAGTTTCTTTGTTGCTTAGTCTCCACAGTCAATTATATGTGGACTATATCTCAGACGTGTCCCAGGATTACTTTCTGGCAAGTTAATGTGCAGCCATACATAGACTGAGCGGGGATACCATTTTTCATGTCTAATCCGGTCACATTATACAGATGTTGCTTGTGACTATCACAATAGCAACCAGCCTAAGTATTAGTAAGGAGCACCAGCTGAAAAAATCAATAAATGTTCGCCGTTTCCATTTTGTATGAATAAAACTGCCTGTCGGTCATCAGACATTGAGTTCAGCAGTTTACCCATCGGCATCAGTAGGAGAATAAGATTTCTTCTTGTTGAGAGTTTAAAGTCTGACTTACAAGCATCCCGAATCAGCAGCCAGAAGCCTGGGATACGTCGTGTAGGGGATCCACAAACAACGTCTGACGATTTTATATGCTCCAGCCATTCGGAGCGGCGATAGCATGACGCCTATCTGTGTCTCTGTGTACCTTACCTCTTTATCTCTCTTCTCTCTCGCTTTCGTTCTCTTAATGTTTCAGGATTATGTTGCTCTCCAGTATAAAGTGATCTAGAAGCAGATTTTACCACAGAATTAAAGAATTCGAAAGCATCAAAAGAACCTAGGAAAAGAAATATAAATCGCTCACATTTATCGGCCTAAACAACGACGCAATAATCTTACCTCGAATAGTAATACATAATGTTAAAGTCGGTTAAAAAATCGATAGTTTGCTGTTACAGATAACGTAGACCTTGTACCACCCACCTAAATATTTAGAAAATATTTCACTCATAACTGATCAGGATCTGTCGCTCTCATGTGCTGGAAAGGTGTCATCAAGATTCAGTGAAATTTCACTCATAACTGATCAGGATCTTTTTGCCATCCTCTGCTGGAAAGGTATTGTCAAGATTCAGTGACAAAATGAATAAAAGCAGTTCAAGGCTTCGAACCCAAACATGTGACCTAAACAAGGTACAGATAATACAAAGCTAGAAATCATAATAGATCCAAACAATCATGTACAATTTAAATGAATAAACATGATAGGAGAGAGAGAGAGAGAGAGAGAGAGAGAGAGAGAGAAGGGGGGGGGGTAGGAGAAAAAGAGATGTTATTTTTTAATTGTGTGTCTAGGCCCTTTGTGTATCACAAATAATCTTAGCTTTCTTCTAGGGACCTTCTGTTTTCAATCCAGTTAATCATATGCACGTACCGCAGTAATTCATGAACAGAAAATAAAATTTAAAAAAATTAATGTGTAGCCATGTTGATAAACTCAGTCAAAGGTCAGCCTACCTAAAAGGAACATACCTTGGGCTGTATGTACAATGCCGCAGTAGCTCACGACTCGTCGTAAGCCTTATTACTCTTGTATTGTAGCGACTCGTCGTAAGCCTTATTACTCTTGTATTGTAACGACTCGTCGTAAGCCTTATTACTCTTATATTGTAACGACTCGTCGTAAGCCTTATTACTCTTGTATTGTAACGACGAGTTGTAATCCTTATTACTCTTATAACGACTCGTCGTAAGCCTTATTACTCTTGTATTGTAACGACTCGTCGTAAGCCTTATTACTCTTGTATTGTAACGACTCGTCGTAAGCCTTATTACTCTTATATTGTAACGACTCGTCGTAAGCCTTCTTACTCTTGTATTGTAACGACGAGTTGTAATCCTTATTACTCTTATATTGTAACGACTCATCGAAATCCATATTACTCTGGTATTGTAAGGACGGGTTGTAAGCCTTATTACTCTTATATTGTAAGGACGGGTTGTAAGCCTTATTACTCTTATATTGTAACGACTCATCGTAATCCTTATTACTCTTGTATTGTAAGGACTCGTCGTAAGCCTTATTACTCTTATTGTTACGACTCGTCGTAAGCCTTATTACTCTTATATTGTAACGACTCGTCGTAAGCCTTATTACTCTTGTATTGTAGCGACTCGTCGTAAGCCTTATTAATATTATTATTATTATTATTATTATTATTATTTTTATTATTTATCACTATTTTTTATGTCACACATGTACAACTGGTGTATTTGTGTATGCACACCAAGAAAAATTTCCCTATGGGATAATACAGGATTATCTTATCTTATCTTATATTATAGTAAATTTATGACCGTAGCTTATGTTAACCCTTTCTTGTGCCTATCCTGTGTATCAATACAGAGCACCCACAATGTCCCTGGGAGTTCCGCTACCAGTTCCCATGCACGCCCTGGCTGTGGCTCTAGCTCTCACGGCCGTGTTGGCCACAGCAGAGGGAAGCTACGTGAACAACTGGCAGGGCCCGTTCCAGTTCAGGTGCCCCAGCAACCAGGTCCTGTCCAGCTTCTACAGCATCTTTAGCGGCGCCTTCCTGGACAGGAGATGGATGTTCGCCTGCAGGCCCGCCCCCTTGTCGGCCCGACCCACGACGTGCCAGTGGTCCGAAACAGTTTCGTCTCGAGTCATGAGCCACGTGTGTGCCGAGAACCAGGTACTAGTTGGAGTGCGTGGCGAGTACGACACACAGACAAACGACCGAGGGTTGCGGTTTGAATGCTGCGAGGACGCCGACTTTACGGTGTCTGCTTGCCAGTGGACGGACTACCGTAACGTGTGGGAGGGCGTGCTGGACTACACGGTCCCTGCCTCCATGGTGGTGGTGGGAACATCCAGTCTCTATTCGGAACAGCTCGAGGACCGACGGCACAGGTTCCGGATTTGTTCCTACGAGCGGCGCACCGAGACCGAGAACTAATCACTGCAGGTCCTTGGTGCACCAGGATCTCAGAATAGATTCCAATCACCTAAGGTCGTAGGTACAACATCGTGGTAAGTTTAAGACTCATCTTAAGACATGAGAATAAAAAGACTTAGTTTACGATGAGTTTTGAACTACCGGAACGTTGTAATTACAACACCTATTTTCTTTTTACGCTCAAGAATATTCTTTACTTTTTATAAATTAATTTCAACCATAGCAAACATTTTTTTACTTTATTAAATGAATAAAAATGAAACGATTTAAACAAATTAGAGACTTGAGTTAAAAATACATTACAGTGTTGTCTATCTTGTTTTCTTGTGGTATTTGTTACTAGGAAAGGACATCGGAGAGAACAAGGAAAATATCAACTCTTAAGGCAAGAACAGGGAAATACCGAAAATCTTTTATCATAGAAACCAAACAAAGACTATCACAGACGGGATTACAGTATGTAGTTAATAAGACAAATAATTGACAAGGTTGTAAGCTACCGCGACGTTGTACTTACGGTCCCTTACGTGTACAACAACAATAACAACAACAACAACAACAACAACAACAACAACAACAACAACAACAACAACAACAACAACAACAACAAATCAACAAACGTCACCGTGGGCTGTTTTGAACTAGATTTATTCTCCTTTTTGTCGATTGCATCATAAGTATGTAGATATGAATAGGTTAAACCTAAACACTCTAGTTATATTTATTAACTTCAGCATAATACTCTAGAGGACTGAGAATCATCTCGTCTACAATCTCGATCTACTTTAGCGCTACAGGCCAGAAGGCAGCGCTTTGTTCAGAGCTGGCGCAGAGCACACGTGTACATCTTGAAGCGCCTGTCTTTGTGGCTGCTGCTGTACTCGCTGAACCAGCCCACCAGGACCCTGCCGTCCGGCACGCTGTAGCTCATCGGGTTGTCGTAGCTGTTGAGGCTGTCGGTCAGCTGGCAGCCAGTGGTCACGTGAGCCTTGAGGTCGCAGCACTTGAACCTGGTGCTCCTGTCCTCGTACAGGTAGTTGTGGAAGGCGGACACGCCGTTGATGACCTGGTTGGCGGGGCAGATGTAGCTCAGGGGCCGTATCACGTCGTTGGCGTAGTCGCTCCACTGGCACCTGGTCGAGAATTATTATTATTTTTATTATTATTATCATCATCATCATCATCATAATGGTTATTCTAAACAACACTATCTCATTGTATCAACATTTAACACCATCCCATGTTATTTATACCCATATGGACCCATTAGTTTGCCTCTAGCAGTCCATAAAATCAAGTATACACTGTTTACACCTGCGCCCATCTTCTCGCCTTGACCAGCCAACCATGTCACACAAACACCTCCCTGTCCTGACCCTCCTGGTCACCTTGACCGTTGCTGCTGTGCTGGCCGTCGACTTCGACACACCCTGGGACGACGGCTTCACCTTCGAGTGTCCGAGCGGTCAAGCGTTGACCAGCCTGTACAGCGAGCACAGCAACTATTACGAAGACCGGCGCTGGAAGTTCACGTGCGGGCCTGGGCCCAACGCCGCCGTCTCGACCAGGTGCCAGTGGAGCGAAATAATAATAATAATAATAATAATAATAATAATAATAATAATAATAATAATAATAATAATAATAATAATAATGATAATAAAATAACAATAACAAAAACAACAACAATAATAAATATAACAATGTTCAGACAAATTGTGTACACAGGTAAAGCAGTAGGCAACTGCCTTAACTTTCGCCGTATAAGACCCCCTAGAGGAACCTAGGAGACGTTAAACCCTATAGAGAACACCGCCTTAATTATCTTGAGCCACAAACGCAAAGTCGTCGCTGTTTTACCTGTGACTATTTCACACTGTCTGGTGCTACTGTTACAAACAGGAGTCTGGAGGCGTGAGCACTTTAGTTCTTTAAGGAAATACGGGCTATAGAAAAAACAGCAAACCGTTGAAAGTAGTTACCGTCTTGCTTATGTTAAAACAGACAGTTATATGCACCACCATACCTATACTTAACCGGGCGGCGCGGTGGCCCTGGGGTAGAACATCGGCTTCCAGCGCAAAAGGTCCGGATTCGAGTCCTGGCGATTTCGCTACCAACTGGTTAGGTCGGTGTCAGTTGTTTAATGTGACCGGCTGAGACAGGAGCCATGATATCCCCGCCATGTCTTGTGTATGGCAGCATGTAAAATTGTCAGACGTTAGTCTTGGGGCCCGTCCACAATATAGCCTATATAATCCTGATGTTGGACGTTAAATCAACTCAACAACAACAACAACAACAACAACAACAACAACAACAACAACAACAACAACAACAACCTATACATAACCACATCCACAAACTCCCCTCCGTCAAATTACTCACTATTTCACGGTCTCTGGTATCTTTATGATTCTACATCAAAACCTACGCACGTGATGCTAACCCAATGCGAGTCCGTCTTTTCACTCACCTTTCTCAATCTGCCGAGAGATGATCAGTATATACTCACCTTCAACAAACCCCTGTCAAAATGTGACAGTCTATGCTTCCGTCAGTTTAGAACAGGCCTTTTATAGCAAGCCTTGCCACAAGAGCTAGACTCATCACTTCTCAATTGTTCGTTTTGCACCCGCTGTTCCATGTGTATTATTATTCATAAACTTCGATAATTAATGCATGTGTTACTATTCAACGATCTGCTCAATTAGGACAAATGAGTTCGAAAAAGTGCCAACTAATAATTTTAGATCTATAGCTTTTTACAACTTGCAAAGCGGAATTTATAAATAGATCTAAATATTGACTTTGGCGAAAAAATATAACTTTGATGTATCATAATTATCTTGTTTAATACAAATGCTATGAAGATAACATAAGTCTTGA
>RQTK01000288.1:257595-267840 GCA_003991915.1 Elysia chlorotica
TTTAGCGCCCAACGTCAGCACTATATGGCTATATTGTGGACGTGTCCCAAGACTAACGTCTAATAATTTTACATTTTGTCACACAGAGGCTGGTTGAATTAGCTTACGCTGGTATATTATTGTGTTTACCTTCCTACAGCAGAATGAACTGATTGTTTTCTTAACGTCTACAACTAGGCTATATTGTGGACGGGTCCCATGAATTAAATCTGACTACTTAATGTGCTGTCACACAGAGACGGGGCTACCATGAGTCCTGTCTCATGCGGTGACATTATATTGACACTCATCGTAAAACTAGGTGACCATATCGGAGTTGTTTGTACATGTAGGTCTTAGGAGGCATCAAATGTACTATCATTTCTAAAATCAGAGAAAAAATCGGAGTTGTTTATAGTTCTTAGGAGGCATCAAATGTACTATCATTTCTAGAGTCAGAGACAATCTTTAAAAAAAAAAATTAAATTAAGAGGTTTAAAAATCACAACTCTATCATTTCTAGAACCAGAGATAATACAGATCAGTTTGTCTATGTTTAGAGCTCTCTAGCTCAAAATTTGTAACAGTCAAGTGCCTAATTCACCATAGTTGTCTCTCTTTTCTATTATAATTGCCACAAAATCAGAGTTTTAGATTGTGATAAGCATTGTTAAAAGAGGGCCTCACTATAATAAGTTAAAAAACGATGGCGTTCCATGGGGTTAGAATCGTAGTGTGTCGACATTGAAAAGCTTAGCTGCTCAAAGAGGGAATCGTGTCAACATAAAAACCAGTGCGCTCCCTTAGAGCGAAACAACAGACTGAGTCTCAGTATACTAATTAACTTCTAATTAGTCGTAACGGTGTAAGACTTCAGTGATCAAAATACAGTATGTCCGTTGTACTTTAAACAAGGACCATGTCTGTAAACTGTAATGCATACTTCCAAACATTGTTCTACTGTGTGATAACGTGAAAAAATGAATCTATGCTGCAAATTTCAAGAAGCGTAATATCTGATCGCATTATAGACGGTTTTTAAAAAAAGAATACTTTAAACCATCTGGATCCTAATTTGTATTATACTTGTTTATGGTTTCAGCAAAAGACGTTTATTTATGAATGTCTTCATTAGACTTGGAAAGTTTAAGTCTTGTCAGGTCACCTTTTAACGTCAATATTGAATGATTGTCTTCTTCATTATACTCAATAATTCGTTTAAAAAATTTCGTATTTCGTTTTTTGTCGGTATGTTTGTATTACTTTTATGCTATGGAAACGTGGGTATCCCCCTAACCTTCTGGAGCGGGGTGAACTAGCATGAGTGATAGAGCGTTGGTCTCCCAATCAAGTGGTATCTGGTTCGAAACCCACGCTGAGGCAAATATTTATTTGTCCGATTTATCCTCTACTTATCTCAACTTGTGGGTTGGTCACAGTAGAATTTCACCGGTTGAGACAACAATTCTGCTTACTACATCATAAGTTATTTTATTTCCATTTGTCACTCCCATTTAATCACCTTTTATGGTCGAGCGAGCCTCTATATACGTTACCCTAGTCAAATTTTTCAAGTTGTCTTGGCCAATACTGACTGTCTCGTATGTACCAGCACGTTAAATTGTCAGACGTTAGTCTTGGGACCTATTGCCGTATATGATTTGAGAGTTGTTGAGTTGGTTTAACGTCCAGCGTCAGCACTATATAGGCTATATTGTGGACGGGCCCAAGACTGACGTCTGACAATTCTATGTGCTGCCACACACGAGACAGGGCGGGGATACCATGTCCCCTGTCTCAGCCAGTCACATTATACTGACACCGACCCAACCAGTACTTGAGCCAGATCGCCCCCCATACGATCTGAGAGAGATTCTCTCCTACCAGAATAGATGCCTTTCTATAACGTGTTACTGTTTTTGAATCGTAATTTGCAGCCTTGCGTTTCAAACAACAATAGTGCATGGCATAATCAAGGCTCTAACCCATGGAATTTCCCTATAACTCACTGGCCCCGTAAGTTTAAGGTAGAGCTAAAATTGGACGCCAGTGCAGATTTCCCTCCCTACCGTCTCCGTTTCGCTAGGCGCGCCGTGATCGCCAAGCCCCCAATGCCGGTACTAACCGCACCTTTGTGTCTGTGTGTCCCCCCTTCCCCAGAGCTCATCATGTGTGCGCGCTACTGCAGTCAGGCGGCCCTGCTGGCCCTACTGCTGGGCCTAGCCCTGGGCCAGAGCTACGAGAACGACTGGGACCAGCCCCTCGACTTCTCCTGCCCCGAGGGCCAGCTCATCAGCTACGTCAACAGCTACCACTCCAACTACTACGAGGACCGGCGCTGGAGGTTCTACTGCCGCAACGCCAACTACGGCGCTGTTACATCGTGCGAGTGGACCAGCGATTACGTCAACGACTGGGACGGGGCACTTAGCTACATGTGCCCAGAAAACATGGCGCTGGCCGGCGTGGCTAGCGTCCATAGCAACTACTACGAAGACAGGCGCCTCAAGTTCAAGTGCTGCGGTCACGCGGGCTACAAGATGGACTCGTGCATATTGACCGGAGAGCTACACGCACCGGACAAGGAGCTCAAGTACTTCGTGCCGGACGGCAGTGTGCTGGGGGGATGGGTCAGCGAGCATTTCGACGTGTCCGAGGACAGGATCCACCGCATGATCGTCTGCAAGTTCAACAAGTGAGAGAGCGGTCGGTCTGAAGGAACCGTCTTGACACCATTACCCGAGAGCGGTGAAAACTAGATCTCAGTAACAAAAGAGAACTAGCTTTGCGCTCATGGTTCAAGTTAAGAAATGTCCAATAAAATTTTTGTTAAACAATCAAGGGTATTCAAACCGCTGGCTTATTGTTTAGTTTGTTTGTTTATTTAAACCACTACATAAATGCGGTTAGGTTTTGAGAAAAAAATCGTAGTGTATGATTGCCACCAGTATCTCACTAATCGACCAACACACGCAATAAAACTTAACGAGAACCTTAAATCTGTATTTCAAGCTTTGACTTTGTTCTTTTGCTCCTTTCTATGACTGTTTTCATATATTTGTTACGTTTCATTTGTTATGTTTCATATCCTTCTGCTTTAAATATCTTTCTTATATTTTCATATCTTTATGTTTTTATATCATTATGTTTTTATATCTTTGTTTTATATTTTTATGTTTTCATATATCTTTGTTATGTTTTGTGCCTCCGGTATGTGTCGTCCTGATTTTTTAGTTCAAAAAGAAAAAACACAGCAGACGCTCAAAATGACCCCCCCCCCCCCCCCCCAAACTCCAGCATTAATATATGAAGCGTCAGGTTATGTTTTTGTCTGTCTGTGAGGCAATGGAATCATATTTGCCGGTGGGATTTTATGAATTTTTTTTCTTTGTTGTGTATTCTGTATCCCGGTAATGTCTCTTTATGGTAGCACGTACCAACATTTTAGTCTTGAGCCCGTCGCCGTGTAGGATCCACATTGAAAACGTTCAGAGACGTTAGACTAAGCGCTCTCCCACACAGAAGGCGGCAACACTCACTCAAGTCGCACCCGTTTGCAAGATTGTGGTCAAAGGGAAGTAATAATGCAATAATCACAAAAACAACTTTACCAAGGGGTATAACGTCCCTTTAAAATACTTGCTTAAGGGAGAATGTAAACAATCATAACAATTATGAAATTAAAGGGAGAAAAAATCAATGTATGCTCGAATCAATCTTAATTTTTTGTTAAATACCTGACACCAAAATTGACAGCAGATTGTGTGTATGGTTAACCTATATAAAGATGCTGGGCTTAGAAAGTATTATCAAGATAAGGAATAATGACGTCACACATCCTATCTCCAATGCGTCCTTGGTGCAAACTAGTTCAAGTTGTAGAGCAAACGCCTCCCAATCGGCAGGTCCGTGGTTCGAAACCTGCGATCAGCCAAAAATGTAAGAGTCCAATTTCGCCACTTAGTGGTTGAGTCGGTGTCAATATACTGTGATGTGACCGGCTGAAACAGGAGTCATAGTATCCCTGCATGGTCTCTAAGTGGCAGCACGTAAAAGTGTCCGACGTTTAGTCTTGGGACTCGTTCATAATCGTAAAAGCCAAATATGGCTGACGTTGACCTCTAGGCAACAAATGAAGTCTCCAAAGCGTCCACTGGCGGAGTCGACCTGACTAGAGATGACCAGCGACTATAGTACAGTTCACCACACTGCCAAGCCGCGAGCCTTCCAGGGGAAACATGCTAAGCATAAAGACATCTTTGGTGAGTTTGTGTACGCGCTGCAAGTTCTGGGCCTGTCCGACTTAAGGCACTGTGTACAGCAGTTCTGCTGCTCTACTTTTGTGTTGCTTAGTGTCCAACGGCATATCTGTATAGGCAATACTGTGGATGGATCCACGAGATTAATGCCTGACAATTTAAGGAATCCTGCTTTCGTGTTTTCAGATTTATACTAAGAGAATAAAAGGCTTGTGTGTTGTTTGCGGCGCGAGTTGGAGACGTGGATACAACCACAGCCTGTGTGAAAAAATCTTCTGGAGACCTGGGAAACGTTAATATAACAGATTTTTTCAATGTAGAATTAAGAAGTTTTTTTTTGTTTTGTTTCGTGTTTTTGTTGGGTTTATTATTTTTTTTTTTCGTCATTGGTTGACGTTAAATTACACAATCTATGCAGATAAGTCTTGCGAAAATCTACAAATACAAGAAGACGTCTAGAACAGTACTTGTAGTTTTGATGCTTGTCGTAACCACTAAAGATACGCGATGAAGAAAAGGTTACAATCTAGGTGTAAAGCGTAAAATCTACGACTGAGATTGACTTTTCGACCTTCCAGATGCTTCTCTTCCCAGACCGAGGAAAGCAAAGGGATCCTGATTAACGACACAAATAAGCAACACTACCTCTGTTCGTTTTCGTAGATCTATATTATAAGAAAATGTTGTTTTAATTATTTAATGCGTTAACAGCACACAATGTCATTTTTTCTATTTTTCGGTAAAAGATGATGTCACATCGTGTCCTTACCATTGCAAAACTACTGTTTGCTGCTTCTAAAAGAATGTTTACTAAATAGTGTATGCAAACTGTCTCGAATGTTTAACAAAGTGGTTACGCCTTAGAGCCGTACTTGAATGTTTAACAAAGTGGTTACGTCTTAGAGCCGTACTTGTTTTTACGCAGACAAGATAGATCTCAAAAGTGGAGGAAAACGTCGGAAAATAAATTATAGATCTAGACAACATTTTCAATTTTTAAGAAAATTAATGATTTAAAATCATTTTTAAAATTTTACCCAAACTCAAGGATATTGTTCATTTCTTTATTTCAATGAATAGGTTCTTACATTTAGCCTAGTTTTTCTATTGTAGATCTAAATTACGGACAATCTATTCAAAACAATGTCTGAACGCACCATAAGTTATTCCGAATTGCTGGTAAAATGGTAAAATAAGATATTTAATCACAATTCTTTACCTAAGCGTCGCATAATTAGTTCTAATTGATTTTTTTCTGGGGGTGGAATATGCTGGCGAATTGGGCCCGGATTTATAAAATCGTCGGAATTGAATTTTCTGTCGGAAAGGCACTTTTCGACACAACTTCCGATACTTCGAATTAATAAAATTGTCGGAATTAAAGTTCGGAAGTTTTTCCGTCCTAACTTACCGACGTCCTGAACCGCAGAAATTTTTTTAGTTTATTAGCGTTCATTGTCAAAACTACAATAAACATGTATATGGGGCCTACTTTGGTGTTGTAGGTTTTTACGAAGTAAATATATTACGTTTTATTTTTATTTTATTTTTTTAACTTTTGCTGAACAGCATAACACTCAATAAGAAAAAAAAAACATTAGGAAAAAAATAGGTGATAAGCCGAAAAGACACATGTTTGTCCGAATTTCAGAACAAAATTCAATTAATGTTTTTAATCAAAAGTTTCATGGAAAGTAACGTTAAAACCTTAAAATAGAAAAAAATGAAAAGCTTCACAAGAAAAGGAGACAAAAAATGTACCGGTATTTCTCCAGTTAAAGTAAGTATGATCCAAAAGAAAAAAATGTTTTTTAAATTTTTAGATTGCATCGTACAATCTGGAAAAATAAATTTAAAAAAGAGACATAAGATGTGCACAAAAAAGGATGCGTGCCCGATATTGTCGCACAAATAATGTTGACTACTCGTTTTAAAATAGACAAATCTTAAAGATAGTACTTTTCGCACTCGGCTTTAGCTGGGCCACCTTTTTGTTTTTTGAAACAAAAATGTCTAAAAGGAGGACAAGAAAAAAAAAAAAAACACAAAAAAAACGCCACCATCCCACGTTCTGCACATCCAAGTGTCGGATAACCATGACAGAGTGTGTGGGTGTGGGGGGGGGGGAGGGTGAGGGGTGATTTTATGTAAGGGGTGCGACTGACCATCTTTTTGATTATGTAGTTTATTCTGTAATTATTCTCTATCTTCCTCTCTTCTTCTCTCTCTGGCCTACATGTATTTCTCGACCTTTCGTCATCTACGTAATAGCCGCTAGACCTCAGCGTGCGTTTCGTTTGATTGGGGAAACTTTGTTTCGATCGTTGAGTTTCTCTTGTGACTCTTTCCTTTTGATTTTGGGAAATCGAGGGAAACGAATCTATTTTGTTAGTTGTCGGTCGGTACTGGGGGACCGTACAAGCGCTGTTTCCCCAGTTCCCTGAGTTTCTAGGGAACTCTTGGTAAGTCCGGAGAAACGGAGCGCTCCTGATGTTTCCCCTTTCATCCGCGGACATTTGCCGCTTATTTTCACTATTAAAGTGAGGTCTCTGTGGACGCTAAATCAGTCTCACTAGATAACCATCACTAAGGACGTGTCCGTTGTGTGTAGGTGCTACAACGTGATTTCTACAGTATTTGGATATATTTTTCTAAGTTTCACACTGCATGTCGCAGCTGCAGTTGTGTTTTGGTCTATACTAAAGTTGTATTATCCACTGACGTTACCTCCTACTTTGAGTTTGAGTTTGTTTATCCTTGGAGAAGATTGTGTCACTTTGGGCTGATTGATTGCTGCGCATTTTGATAATGGTTTCGATCATTTCGATTTTGACTATTTCTATCATTTTGATGTAGACTATCGATTACTATCCTTATCCATTTTGATTTTCATTTCTATTATTTGATGATGACTACCCTATTACTATCCTTACCCATTTTGATACTGTTAACCCTTATTCATTTTGATACTTACTATCCGATAACTATCCTAAACATTACTATCTGCAAAACCTTCTCTATCCTAGGGTATTGACCATAGTAATTGTTTAACTTGTTGATGCACTGATTTTGGTTATTTATCTTCTGTTTATAGTACAATAAAGGAGTTGATTGTTGGTATTTGTAACTCTCCTTCTGACTGTGCTCTGTCGTTGTCAGTTGTCCATTTGCTTTTAGTATCTGTTATACCGCTCTGTATAGATAGGGAGCAGTGGGCATTGAACCTCACTGTACATACTCAAACGAGCTCAGAGTGTAAACTTTCTAGGATTGCACGGTCTCTTAGGAGTCTCTGACTGAAATCAACGTAGAAGTAGAGAGTGAGAGAAGTAATGTAGAAACCACAGATTCCCGGAAGTAGGGGATTGTACTTCATTTACATGCTCCAGGCATTAGGAGCGGCGATAGAATGACGCTTAGGGGTAGAACATCGGTTTTAGACGCAAAAGGTCCCTAGTTCAAATTTTGGCTGTTGCGTTCCCTACTGGTTGGGTCGGTGTCAGTACAATATGACCGACTGAGACAATAGTCATGGTATCCCCGACTTGTCTCGTGTATGGCAGCACATAAAATTGTCAGACATTCGTCTTGGGGCCTGTACACAATCTAGCCTATATAGTGCTGCTGTTGGACGTTAAACCAACCCAACAACAACAACTCTCTGTCTGTCTGTCTCTCTGTCTCTCTCTCTACTCCCTCTCTTCTCTCTCTTCTCTCTCTCTTCTCTCTCTCTTCTCTCTCTCTCTCTCTCTCTCTCTCTCTCTCTCTCTCTCTCTCTCTCTTCTCTCTCTCTCTCTCTCTCTCTCTCTCTCTCTCTCTCTCTCTTCTCTCTCGCTTTCAATCTCTCCCTCATCTATGTCTTTCACACTCTATCTTTTTATCTGTCTGTATGTTTGTCTGCCTGTGTGTGAGTGTGTATGTGTCTGTCTGCTTGTCTGTCTCTCTGTTTTTCTCTCTCTGTGTCTCTCTCTCTATCTCTCTCGCTTTCTCTCTCCTTAACCGATCACAGACTTGGTGCTCCAGCTTTGTCTTTGATTATTGTTAGTTGTATCCCTTGAGAATATTGCCTACGTTATGGGGAGGTAATAATGTCTTCCCCTGCACAGATCATACTGTGGGTGATGATAAATGTTATCGGGGCCTGGTCTTCATTTCCTGGCTTTGTTTCCCTTGTGCTCAACTATGTACTGAAACTTTTTGACTACGTGTCGCAACACACTTTAGAATGTTCATTAAATTTACAAGCAGAGAAATCAGCAGACGACAGAGGTGGATTAAAAACTATAATGTTTGAAATACCACAGCTCTACAAAAGGAACGATTCGAACAAGTCGAACAATACACTTAGATAACAGTAATTTCATTTTATTTTGAGTCAGTTTTATATCTAATTATAATTATGGCCAAATAATTTTAGCATTTTCTAATTCGTCTCAGTAAGCTTTTCATAATAGGTCTGTTGGTTGCCTTTTTTGTTTAAATGTTAACGGTCCACTTTGCGGATCTTCATTTCTGTGAATGTTGCTGATTCAGAATTAGTGAAAAGTTTCCACCTTGCACCTTTATACTCATCTTTGCCCCACTTTCCGTTTAGATTGGAATCATGACAATTTTTGTACCACCATGCACCGGTATAGTCTATAGCACAGTTTATGTTTAACAGGTCGTTATCATTGTCAAATGTGGAAAACTTCATACCATTTTGTCGTTCTAGGGAATCCCCTGCTGTTCCACTGTACGATTCAATATGAAGTTTGTACTTATCGTACTCACTATCAATAACAAACTTGCCGTAACGAGCATACTTTGACTCGCCTTTATATTCGAGGTCCACCCTCAGCTCATACCTCCCTGTATTGGTGATTCTGTGGATGTTCTCGTTCCCAAGCCAAAAGTCGCCGTCCAGGGTACCAAAGCCGGCTTTGTAGGACGCCCAGTTCCTAAAGAAGTCAACGTCCCCTGTGGAACGTCTCTGGATGGCGAAAAAAACTGTATTAAAGCAGATTGCACTTTTTTCGATAGTGTATAGTTAAGCTTGTTAGCCACATTTTGAAAGGCACTTTCCTCTGTGTCGAGTTGAGGCTGTTGCCAGCTGTTTTCTACATTTTCTTTCAGAAACGAAAATCCTTCCTCTGTTGTGACAGCAAGCATTATGATACGCGTTAATATTTCTTCCAAATCCGTCTTTTTTAACATGTTATTTTGGATAGCATCATTGTCTATGGCGGATCGTTTCTCTAGAGAATCTATTTTAGCCTCCAACCGTTCAAGTTTCAACATTACAGAAAAGGTGCTACTCGAGTCATGCGCAGTGGGGACGCTTAGACTTTCATTCTGTACAAGACCTGTGGATATTCATGATATTAATAAAAACAAACGTTCGTATGAACCAATATTGACTTGTGTCGGCTTTATGCTAATGAAGCAGCATAATTAAACAAAAATAAAAACTCACAACGGAGGCTTTCAATATCAAGCTTTCTTGCTCCGTACTGAAAAATAATGTCAAGCACAATAACACGCACACTTTCTTTTCAGGACAGAGGCTGTGGTAACACACCTTTGTGTTTTGTTTTTCTAGTACGTCAATTAATTGAACCAGAAAAAAATTACTGAAAAAAAATAACAGCAACAAAAAGAAAATTTATTAAAGTTCTACTCTTTTAATAATATGAACAGGTAAATTTGGGTTGCCATAATAAAAAAAAAAGTGTGCTCTAAATCAAGTTTAAAAACTATATGGGTTTTCATATTGATAAAATTAAAATATTCTGTAACAAATACATTGATAAATAGTTTTGCAAACACAATAGAACATACCAAAGCCCATCGTATAAGAAAAATTGAAAACATTTAATAGGTACATTTTAAACAGCGTTTTCGAACGTACCATAGCAAAATGTATTAGCATCACCAATGTTACGTTTTACCTGTAGCACCAGATGCCATGACCAGCAGAGTAACCAGCCAGGCTGTGGTGAACAAGTCACGCAGTGCCATTTCAGCT
>RQTK01000288.1:285556-295556 GCA_003991915.1 Elysia chlorotica
AACCGCCCCCACCCCCCCCTTTTCGCTCGCCTCTGCAGGGCCATAGATATTTTTAAACGATATTTTTAACCAGAGACAATAGATTTAGTGATGCGTTTCACAAAAGAGCTTTCATTCACCATTGGCTGTGACCAGTTGAAAAAAGACATTCCACTGTATCACCAGAGACTATTGATTTAGTGAGACGTTTCACAAAAGAGCTCACAATGCTTTTGATACGCGGAGCTAGCGTAATGCGTGCTCACTCTATTTCTTTATTGAATTTACGCGGTTGAAAAAAAATATTCAGACTGAGTTTTTATTAATTTTTATTACCTTGAGCCATATATATGCCACAGTCCTGGCCGTGAAACCTGTCACTATTTCACGCTCTACGTGAGGTCAATGCCCAAGGTTACCGGGTCAGGGGTCACTGTGTCAGGCTCCTGGGCTAACTAGGGCGTATCCGCCGGGCAGACAGGCAGACAGGCACTCACTCTTGTAGGCGAGAGAGTTCGAACCTTTTGTCCATCAATGCTATAACAATGACAACCTTTTGTCGATTCAGGCTGTAATAATGATCTTTCTCATTTCTAAGATATTAATAATTATTTGAGACTGAGGCGATGAATCGAGTGTGTCTCGCGCCATCATTTCAGTTTCCCCTCTGTTGCATGGATCGAAGCGAGTGTGTGTGTGTGTGTGGGGGGGGGGGTATATATGTGACCTTGAAGTTAACAAGGCGTTACTTCTTTCTCTTTTCGCAAAGCAAAAAAAAGCATAAAATACATACACACACGCGCGCACACACACACACACACACTCAAAAGGCCAGACACTCGTGTATTTTCGTGCCAGTGTTAAAACCATTCGTCATCTCATTTGTAAATCTACTTTCTGATTTCTTAACCTCCCCTCTCCCCCCCCCCCCTCAATCCCCTGCAACAAACTTGTCAGACAGCAGCATAGTTTTATGCTAGGGTGTTAAAACCATTACTCACCTCGAATCGTTGCGGTCTAGATTTTGACTAGGTTGCAATGCCTCGAATGTATAATTTATTTTCTCATTAAAAAAAAATTAAAAAAAAAGAATTAACTAGTTGGACACCCACTTAATTTTTATTCTAGAGTGATAAAACCATTCATCACGTCGTCTACATAATGTTCTTTCTCTTTTCTCGACCTAAAAAATCCAAAACAAAACAACAACAGCAACAACAAAAATAACCCGTCAGACACTCGCGTATGTCTATGCTTGATCTGAGTGTAAAAAATATTCCACATCCCAGTGTGATATCTCTTTAGACACCTTGTCGTTGTAGTTGAGTTGGTTTATCATCCAACATCAGCACTATATAGGCTATATTGTGGACGAGCTCCAAGACTGACGTCTGACAATTTTATGTGCTGCCACACACGAGACAGGGCAGGGATACCATGACTCCTGTCTCAGCCGGTCACATTAAACTGACACCGACCAAACCAGTAGGGAGCGAAATTGCCAGGACTCGATCTACTGATCTTTTGCGTCGAAAGCCGATGTTCTACCCAGAGTCTATAAGCCAGTCCTCCTTTATCAATTCTTTAAGCTTGAAAATATATCTCGTCAGATCCTCACGTAACTCTATGTTAGAGGTGTTTAATTATACCATTCATTACTTGGTGTGTATCTTCTCCTTTCTCGTTATTTTCTTAACCCCAACTCAAAGTAGCACCTTAGTGAACATGACGGCGGTCAAAGCACACATTTTATACAAAAATATATTTAAAAAAAATAAGAAGCTGAAATTTTCACGATTAATATTAAAATTTGTGCTCGATCTGTATTGGTTCAAAAGATTATGGATTTCGGAAAAGCCCTTAATAGTGCGATTTCCTAAGCAATGTTTGCACACACAAAAATTGAGACTCCGCCGAGTTTGAAAAACAAAACCAAAGAAAAAACAAAATTTTAACCAAAAAAAAACTAGCTAGACACTGATGCACTTTTATGCTATAGGATTAAAACCATCCGCCACCTCGGATGTAAAACTGTTCTATCTCAGTTCTGAAATACAACGGAATTGGAGTAGTTTTTAAGTGAGATAGAACACTATGGACCAGAGGTGACGCGTTGAGTGTCCCTACTTCTGATGCACAGCTTTATTTACTCTCTACTGCGGTACATCCATATATGTGCGTTGGCGCACTACGATTAGATCTCTATGTGACCTTCAACTCTTTGTTAACCAGCGTCAAGTCGCCTGTCCTGGATCTAGATCTAGTTGTAGCTGCTAAAATTTTAATTTGGTGACGAAGGTACACATTTATTCTCACCCCGCCTGTGCATACTTTCTCTCTGACCCCCGCCCCCTCCCTCCCCACCCAAAGCTTGTCAGTCTTCTGTCTGTCTAGTCTATCTGTTCGTTTGTCTGTCTATCTGTCTGTCTGTCTGTCGTCTGTGTCTGTCTGTCTCTTTCTCTCTCTCTTTCTTTCTCTCTCTCTCTCTCTCTCTCTCTCTCTCTCTCTTTCTCTCTCTTTCTCTCTCTCTTTCGTTCTGTCTCTCTGTCTCTCTCTCTGTCTCTGTCTCTCTTTGTCTCTGCCTCTGTCTCTCTCTTTCTCTCTCTTTCCATCTCTTTCTCTCTCTCTCTATCTCTATCCCCCTCTCTCACTCTCTTTTTAGTGTGCCATTCCTTTTAATTTATATTGTTCATTCACAAACTTTTTCATACCAATGCATTTTCAGTTCAACTTTTTTAAGAATATCATACTATCATACATGTTTTTTGCTAAGGCCCCATACCAAAAATGTATGTCATCACTCTGTAACGATATCTGCCTTATTAATCCTTTCATTTTCTCCTATTTCTCTTTTCCACTTTTACATCGCTGGAACAAATATTTTTGCAGGGTGGAAATATATCACGAGCCCTTCACGTTGAGGAAACCCAGCCCTGTAGGTGTGGCATGAAACTGGCACACATGTATTGGCATTAGGCTATTCCTTGTTTTACATCATCAGTTGAGAGGCTTTATTCAGCTGCATCGGACAGGCAGATTAATGTTTGCGTTTAATGCTCCATCAGTTCTGTCTGTCTGTCTGCTTGTCTGCGCTGCCTGTCTGTCCCTGTCTGTGTATCAGTCTGCCTATCTGCTTGTCTGCCTGTCTCTCTGTCTCTCTGTCTGTGTCTCTGTATGTCTGTCTGTCCCTGTGTCTGTCTCTGTCTCTGTTAGCCTGTATGTCTGTTTGTCTGCCTGTCTGACTGTCTATATGCCTCTGTCTTGATCTCTCCCGCCTTCACTCTCTCTCTCTCTCTCTCTCTCTCTCTCTCTCTCTCTCTCTCTCTCTCTCTCTCTCTCTTATCTATCTATCCATCTATCTATCAATCTATCAGAGTATCTATCTATCTATATAGCTATCTGTCTATCTATCTATCTATCTATCTATCTATCTATCTATCTATCTATCTATCTATCTATCTATCTATCTATCTATCTATCTATCTATCTATCTATCTATCTATCTATCTCACTATGTGCATTTTTTTCGTGCGAGGTAGGTGGACTGTTATACATCAACAGGTCTGAGTTTGCCCAGGCACTGGGTTAACCAGTACATTGTAATGACATAAATGTAAAGAATCTGAAAGGAAAAGATGTTTAATCCGCTGCAACATGTTTTTAATCTCACTACTCCACCGGCGTGTTACTACGCCAGGAGATTTTAAAAATAATTTCATTAGTTATAATGATAACATGTATTAAAACATGTACTTTATCGTCCTTGTTCACAAGATAAGTTAAAAGAAATTTGCGAACAAAGTGTGCAATAATTCTACTAAATAGGTGCGAAATGATTCTATCAAACATTTGGACGTTGGACGCCATACAGCAAACACCCAAACTCCGATCAAGCGGTGTGATTTTGTAGGCCTTGGTACATGTATAGGTGCTTTTTGCCAGTTTTGGATGCACTTGACATATTTCGTTTCATACGTTTTTACGGACTCGTTAAAAGTAGGGCGAGGTGGCATAGCAGTACCCGCGCCACTTTTTAAAGGGTAGGTCTTCTGTTCCCATACCGAGCAGTTCTGTCTCTCACTGGTTGTGTAGGGTTCGAGCGATCTAAAATAAAAGAATTTACTATGGCGAACACATGTTTGCATAACAGGGATCTATTTGTTTTAAATTTGTTTTATAGTTCGGACAAAAGCATATTCAGTTAGAATTTTGGTTCTTAATGACAATCTTTGATAATTTGTGTGAGCTAATTGGTGTGACCCCGCCTATTTGTGGAAGCCTCGAATGATGCTCAATGAGTTTTTTTCAGCCTACAAGCCTACCAGTCTATAATGTAAACGGTAGTCCTGGGTTTAAACATCGGCTTCCGACGCCGGAGGTCCATGGTTCGAGTGGTATTTTTTTCCCTTTGACACAATTTTTCTTAAAGTTGCTAGATGTATCGCTATATCAAAAGTGTGTCAGGCTGTTCAAAACCTTACAAGTTACAACTGTTTAAATCAAAGCGATGCATGTTGTGGTTTTAAAGTCACCGTTTATCTGCCCCTTCATTCGGTTACTCGTGGTATGCACTGTTACGCAAAGGTCATGGCCTTGTCTTATCTCCACTTGTGACACAAAGTTACATTTTGAATATTTGACTCTCTATTTAATAGATTAAAGTAGTGATCGAGGTAGTGACAGCTGTTTAAATCAAAGTGATGCAGATTTCGGTCTTAAAATCAGCGTTTATCTACCCTTGCTTCAGTCAATCTTTGTATGCACTTTTATTCAAAGTCCTGATTTGTAAAAAAAAAACGTCATTGCATTTTTTTTTTATCTCCACTTGTGACACTACGTTACACTTTGATAAATAATTGGTCCTTAACCTGAATAGATTAAAGTCGTGAGAGATGTAGATGGAATTATCAAATATTAACCCTCCCCCCTCCCCCCTTGCACCCCCAACCCGCACCCCACCATACCGCCAACCGTCCTGTTACCATCAATCGTCAAACAGAGTAAATTCGCTGCCTATGGAGTGACGCAGTTTTATCTACCAGCGTGAACCCGTGTCGTATATAGCTGTCGTTTTGCTGACCTTGTTGTTTGAGAGTTACACTTAAATTTGGACAGCGCAGATCGGTTTCTCTCTCTCCCCCCCCTTTCCGCTGTGTGGACCATAATCGCTCATAGCTCCCCAAACCCAATCCCCTTATTAACCACCACATCTAAATAAACCGTACTATTAAGACTACAACACCCAATATCTCTCTCTCGTTAAAACCCAATACCCTTATTGATCACCACATCTAAATAAACAGTACTATTAAGACTACAACGCCCAATAACCAATATTCCCTATTCACCCCTGCGTCCAGGTAACCAATCTCTCCCTATTTACCCGTGTGTCCAGGTAACCAATCTCTCCCTATTTACCCGTATGTCCATGTAACCAATCTCTCCCTATTTACCCCTGCGTCCAGGTAACCAATCTCTCTCCCTATTTACCCCTGCGTGCAGGTAACCAATCTCTCCCTATTTACCCCTGCCTGCAGGTAACCAATCTCTCCCTATTTACCCCTGCGTGCCAGTAACCAATCTCTCTCCCTATTTACCCCTGCGTCCAGGTAACCAATCTCTCCCTATTTACCCGTGCGTGCAGGTAACCAATCTCTCTCCCTATTGCCCCCTGCATGTAAGTAACCAATCTCTCTCCCTATTTACCCGTGCGTGCAGGTAACCACTGGATGGTGGAGATCCTGCACATGCTGACGGCGGGCAGCACGGAGTACTCGAGCCGCCTCAAGGAGCACGACCAGCTCGAGTTCGTCAACGACCTGGACTCGCTGGAGGCTCTGCCCTCGCCCAGAGTGCTCAACACCAACGTCTACATGGCTCACCTGCCGCAGGAGATAGCGCACAAGCGCGTCAAGGTCGGTGTCCTGGCAACCTCTCTCCCTCTCCCTCTCTCTCTCTCTCTCTCTCTCTCTCTCTCTCTCTCTCTCTCTCTCTCTCTCTCTCTCTCTCTCTCTCTCTCTCTCTCTCTCTCTCTCTCTCTTTCTCTCTCTCTCTCTCTCTCTCTCTCTCTCTCTCTCTCTCTCTCTCTCTCTCTCGCTTAGTTTTGACTGCTCCTAGGTCTAAAAAAAAGTCCTATACGTCATCGGAACCTCAGAGCTGGATCCTCAGGACTCGAACCTTGGACTCCTGCGTCGGAAGCCGATGCTCTACCACAAGGCCAAAGTACTGGCATTCAGTATAATTATAATCTTTGTTGGGAGAAACCAAAGCTCTCTCTTAGTATTAACGTATCCCAGGTCTAAAAATGGGTCTAAAGGCCTTGGGATCCCAAGACGGGGGACCCGGAATTGATCGGCCGGTCACATTATACAGACCCTGGAAGCAGTAGCAGTACTCGCTGAAGTAATGTTCCACTTTTCATTCTTTTAATTTCCAAGATTTTTTTAATTTAACAAAACAAAATAACACAAAAACAATAAAATAATAAAAACAACGTTCGTAGAATCTTAATTTTGTCACTGCATATATGAATGAAAAACAACTGCAGCAATACTTTAAACTTGCAATAATTATAATACCAATGTTTCTGTCTTTCCTTTTCTTTCCCCCCAGATTGTTCATGTTTTGCGCAACCCCAAAGACACAATAGTGTCTCTGTATTTCCACATGAAACAGAAAGCCAAGAGCAACTTTACCCTAGACAACCTTATAAAGGGATATGTGCAAGACTTTTATTGTGAGTAAATTAACACCAACTACAATCCTTCACCCAAAGTACTAATTTAAGCTAACTTTATTATGTCACCAGAGTAATAATTTTAGCTATCTATATTATATGATCAAAGTACTAATTCGAGCTATCTGTATTAGGGCACCAAAGTTCTATTTCAAGCTAACTACATTAGGTCACCAAGATGACCAAAGTACGAATTCGAGCTAGACTGTTGAAGGTCACCAATTTCACTAGCCAGAGAAAGCGCATTTTTCCTTGTTTAACGCCTTATGGCTACCCAAAGAGAATCCAATATGACAAGGAATTTCCTTAGTAAATCAACAAGCAATAAACCAGGAGCTGGGATCGGTTATTTGAACCAATGACAACTGCTTAAAAGCCCACTTCGCTCTAGCCACTGAACTTCTTTGCTACGCCTTGAGTCACTGAAATAGTTTTACCTGTTTTACTGGCGCACGTGGAAGAGCGTTCGTCTCCGATTTGGGAGGTCCGTGGTTCGAATATCAGACTGTCTAGACCAGTTCAACTACGTCCTTATGTAGACGGCTATCGTTCAACCCTGACAAGATTGGTAGGTGACAGACCCTGCCTGGCGTTCGCTCTCATACGAAGTGCTCACGTTGTCTCCCCTACGACTACCCAGTCAAGGAGTTAGTTGAGTTGTGGACGTCCAACATCAGCACTATATAGGCTATATTGTGGACGAGTCTCTAGGCTGACGGCTGACAATTTTATGTGCTGCCACACACGAGGCAGGTTGGGGATGCTATGACTCATGTCCCAGTTGGTCACATTAAACTGACACCGACCCAACTAGTAGGGAGCGAATTTGTCGAACAACAGAACTTTTTGCGTCGGAAGCCGATGTTCTACCCCAGTCCCCCCACCCACCCACTCCAGTCAAGGAACTGAACTGAACTGATGCCAGGCTCGTGCTGTGGGATCGATCCTCTCTCAGTCTCAGAGAAGTCTCGCGATATCGCGTTGAAATCTCGAGCGGTTTGTGACCGCGGAGCGGATCATGGCATTACAGACTTGGCGTTCCACACGGCGATCAGGGATTACATAATCTCGCCCTTAGGCATGGCGTTATCTGATCACCCATTGGCTCCGCAAGTCTAGTAAAGAGTTCTGATTGGTCCCCTGTCTAGATTCCCGTACCCCCCGCCTTCATTCCGTCATGGGTTCGATTTACGGACTATCGCAGAGCATCTATTTACTACCACAGATCGATATATCGATAGCGTCCCATTTCTTGTGTCCCGTGGCGCTAAATGGAGATATCATGTAGAGGGCGTAGTTATAGTTAGTGCGGCTCAAAAGATCGGCAGTTTCAATCAAGCGTTTTATTGGTGTATCTTAGTGTAGCCTAAGTCTGCGGGCAAACAAAAGGGCAATCACTCTCAGTGTAACAAAAGATGACGTCGCCACATAGAGTTTTATACAACAATGTAAATAGGATTAGAGGAATACAACAAAGCAAAAGCGTACAACTTGTCTAGGCCCAGTGAAAAAATAAACGGGTATTGACGATGCACCTGTATAAATTATTTATACTTTGTACGGTACCTTTTCCGTTCTATTGTATTTACGTCATTTGACGTAAGAGATAGGCTTAGATAAATCATTTTCATATTGATCGATAGATAGGTATTAATAGATGACGGGTGGATTGATGAACAGGTATATGTAAAGATAGATAGATAGACAGACAGTCAGATAGATAGATAGATAGGTAGATAGCTAGATAGACAGACAGGCAGATAGATAGATAGGTAGATAGCTAGATAGACAGACAGGCAAATAGATAGATAGACAGACATACAGACAGACAGACAGGCAGACAGACAGACACATAGATAGATAGATAGATAGATAGATAGATAGATAGATAGATAAATAGATAGATAGATAGATAGATAGATAGATAGATAGATAGATAGATAGATAGACAGATAGATAGATAGATAGATAGATAGATAGATAGATAGATAGATAGATAGATAGATGGATAGATAGATAGATGGATAGATAGATAAACGGATAGATAGACGGAGAGACAGGCAGTTACGCACCAAATGTCTATGATACAACAAGGAAACATGCAAAGATGAGAAAACACAGGATTATGCCGGCGTTTTAAAAATGTTTTAGACAAGACAAATGAATTGCTTGTTGGAATTAGGTCTGTCTTAGTATCGTCTATCCGTCTCATTTAATTTCGTTGACAAATTTTAATTAATTATCTCCTTAATTTCGTAATGTTTCAGGTTGTGATTTTAATCATTGGTTATCATCTTAATTGTTCTTTGTTGCAGTAAATGTCTAGTAGTTTATCTTTGTTTCAGTATAACTTTGAGCATAAGTATTTGCCTTATATTAATGTAATAATTGTTTTGTTGTTGTTTCAGTGTAACATTCAGCACAAGAATGCGTATTTGCCTTATATTAATGTAACCATTATTTGTTGTTGTTTCAGTATACGCGTCACACCAGTTCGACTTCCTCAGACAAATGGACGAGTACATCAAAGCTCACCCCGGCCACCCCGTCATGCACGTGCAGTACGAGGATCTCAAACGGGTGGGTGTGCTGTAAATAGTTTATATACAGTGGCGAGTTATTTGTACAGTACAATGGCGAGTCGTTTGTACAATGGCGAGTTAATTGTACAGTGGCGAGTTATTTGTACAATCGAGAGTTATTTATGCGATGGCGAGTTGTTTGTGCAATGGCGAGTTATTTATTTATACAATGGCGAGTTAATTGAACAATGGCGAGTTTTTTGTATAATGGCGAGTTATTTGTACAATGGCGAATTTTTTGTACAATGGCGAGTTATTTGTACAATGGCGAGTTATTTGTACAATGGCGAGTTATTTGTACAATAGCGAGTTATCTGTACAATGGCGAGTTATTTGTACAATGGCGAGTTATTTGTACATAAAAATTAGAGATATAATGACAGTCCTCCCAATCATGATTTGTTCACTGGTCGTTCTAACTAGGGAATTATAGGTATATATAAAAATATACTACATGTATTATTGTAACATTTCTTCTGAAGTTCGTATGGGCTGTGAATTAAACATAGCTTTAAACTCTCTCTCTCTCTCTCTCTCTCTCTCTCTCTCTCTCTCTCTCTCTTTCTCTCTCTCTCTTTCTCTCCCTCTCTGTCCTATCTCTCTCTCTCTCTCTTCTCTCTCTCATAATTATCATCATTAAAATCAGAACCAGCTTCAAAGTTGTCATCGTCATTTTTAATCTTCTTGTCTCTCTCTCTCTCTC
>RQTK01000288.1:298056-303574 GCA_003991915.1 Elysia chlorotica
TATGAACAGCTGAATGGTGTTTCAACAAATTAATTTATGAATTGTGAGTAACTCAGTTCAAATATGCAACTAGTTTTACACTCAGCATTCTTTTCTTACCTTTCAATGAACTTTAAAAATCCACCACAAGTGGTGTTGTGACGTCACAAGCAGACAGGGTAATATTATTATGCACGGTGTTGGGTCTCACAACAGAATCCAAAAACTGACCAGTTGTTAGTGCAATACTAAGAAGTTCTTATTCCTAACTTTACGAGTCAGTTTGATATCAAGAACCATGAATCAGAAAAGGCATTAAACTTCTTTCTTCTGCCTGACTACTCTGACTCTGTGGTAATAAGGCACCTGTTGTTGATGAGCTTTAGATTAATTCGTATGAACAAATGCACTCTGTTTTCAGCCATAGTTCAATTTCTTTCAAATTGCTTAGGAGATAACCTGGCCCAAGTGGTAAAGCTTTGGTCTCTTAATCGGGAGGTCCCTGGTTCGAAACCCACGATCGGTATAAAAAAATGTGTTTGATGCATGTGTCCATCTTGTCCCTCACTCAGTTTAATATGAACGCCTGAGATAGTAGACCTGGTATCCTGCACTGTTTCTGTGTGGCAGCACATGAAAATGTCAGACGTTATTCTTGGACCCGTCTACAAAAATAGAAGATGTGGTGCTGACGTTGGACACAAGACGACCTACTCAAGTGATAGTAAATTGTTGATAGTTGTTACAGTGGGTAGTTGTAAAATAATTGATAGTTGTAACAACAGATAGTTGTGACACAAGATAGGTGATAGATAATTGATTGTTGTGCCAACAAAAAGTTGATAAATAATTGATATTTGTGACAACAGATGGTTGTTAAATAGTTGATAGTTACGACAACAGATAGTTGTAATGTCAAGACATAGAATTATGCATTTTCATTGGCTGTCTTAGTGAATTTGTTTTTAAAGGGCCGTAACTACAACGTATCCGTAAGCTTACAACCCGACCTCAGATATAATTATATGAATAAGAAGTCTTAAGACAAGGTTCAACATAATTCGACATTGCCCTTGCGACCCATTGTCTGAAAATATTCAACTTGGGTGAATACTTGAACATAGATCTACATTTCGGACATTTTTCTGCATGGAAATATATGATGGGTGTGTTGATACATAAAAAAATTTCATCAATGAAAAGGGTGAATGGCTCCCTCCGCCTACTTATCGCTTTTAATGCACAAATTCGGTTGTACTGACTTCTGTTTTAAAATGTGCAACGGTAAATCTTCAATAAGCAATCCTAAAATTGGTTTAACACCAATGTCAATAATTGAGTTTGAAAGAAATTTCATGAATTTAGTTATTTTTCTGCTGTCATCAATGTAGCCTGAATAAAGACCAATGGTTTTGATTTGTTGTTAACCTAGAGTCTCATTATTTGTGTGTGTGTGTGTGTGTGTGTGTTTGTGTGTTTATTCCTACACACAATAACTAATGCATTGTTATTTAAACTTTTAAATATCATAATGCTGAGAAAAAGCGTACTGTAGTCAGTGTTTCATAAGTTCCACTTTTTCGTTATTATTTTCCACAGCGCCTAAAGCAGTTAACCCTTTAGGTCTAGCCTTATTTTAGTTTAGGTTTAGAAGAGCAGTAATTCATCTCAAAATTAAAGGGCAATAGGAATTACGATTCCAACAAAGGTTATTCCTCTTTGTTGGAAGCCACAAATAACCAACCAAAAATATCATTAAAGGGCGCTATGCAGTAAA
Organism: Elysia chlorotica; assembly: GCA_003991915.1. Classification (NCBI taxonomy): domain Eukaryota; kingdom Metazoa; phylum Mollusca; class Gastropoda; family Plakobranchidae; genus Elysia; species Elysia chlorotica. The sequence continues at coordinate 299,813 of RQTK01000288.1, forward strand.
TAACAGTTGTTGTTTTTTTTCTGTTTGTGAACTTTCTACTCCCTTCAACAGATTCAGATAGTTTGCGTCCTCTAGAATTAAGCATCTCAATTTACAAATCTGGGTCAGCTAAATTTAACCGGAAGCAGGGGAAACAACTCCAGCCAGAGTCACAATTCTTTGGGTAACATCGCCTCCCTTTGAAAATTACGATGATTGTAGATGTTTGTGGTTTGGATGTTCGAGAGATTACATTTCACTGCGTGTATACACTGCGCGATAAACTGAATAAAGATGAGGAAGTAAAAACTCGTTTTCCCTTTCGGTGGTAGACATGAGAATCATGTGAGTTTTTGACAGCATTTTTTGTGCTGATGAATTAGACATATTTAGTGTCATGTGCTTCAGTACACATTTATCCATAACATCTCTCTCTCTCTCTCTCTCTCTCTCTCTCTCTCTCTCTCTCTCTCTCTCTCTCTCTCTCTTTCTCACTCTCTTTCGCTCTCTCTCTAATTATCTAATCATCTATCTATATATCTGTCTCTATCTCTATCTCATCCTGTCTGTTTGTCTGCTTGTCTTTCTCTATTCTTCTGTTTGACCCACTATAATAATATATTAATGTACGGTACCTCTTGTGTATGTATTATTTATGAATGCTTTTGTGTTAACGTGTATTGTGTATTATTTAATGTTCATAGTTTATGTGTTCATTTATTGTTTTTTATTTATTTATGAATTTTTTAAAGTATTTGAATATTATTAAATTTTATTTATCCATTTTCTTTACCACTTAGATGACAAAGTGATGTTATTGACACGGTGGACTTCTTTATAAGGCACAATGTGATTCAATAATATATATCTTACCCTTTAGTAATTGACTTATCGTCTTCCTCAAACAATATAGTTTTAAAGTACATTCATCATGATTATACATGAAGTTTCGAAACCTAAATAAAAAACAATAATCGTTCAGGTATTGGTAAAAAAACTATAATCGTTCCGGTATTGGTGAGAAAACAATAATCGTTCAGGTATTGGTGAAAAACAACAATCGCTCAGGTATTGGTGAAAAAAACTATAATCGTTCAGGTATCGGCGAAAAAAAACCATAATCGTTCATGTATTGGTGAAAAAAACTATAATCGTTCAGGTATTGGTGTCTATTGCACTTTTTTATTGCACAATTTGAAAAAAAATACAAAAAGTACTATAACTGAGATGTTTCTAATTTTGAACAAATTAAAAAATACACAAAAACTCTAATTGAAAAGTCTCTATTTTTTGCACAAACTTTAAAAATATTTGTTCTCTCGTAGCTTCCCCTGCTCTTAACCGAATTTTCTGTAAAAAAAAAAATGCTGATAACTTCATAGTTTCTAAATATTCTTTTAATTTAAATTTATAAAAACAACACTTTCCCGGATTTTCTGTTCATAATATGCCTTTCCCCACTGATCAGTATCCCCAAAGCCCAGGTAGTGTAAAGCAGTTTAAAAAGAAGATGGCGACTTAGTTCACGGTTTATGCGCTCTAAGCAGTTTAAAAAGTGCGGTTTATGAGCTCTAAGCAGTTTTAAAAGTGCGTTGTATGCGCTCTAAGCAGTTTAAAAAGAAGATGGCGACTTAGTTCACGGTGTATGAGCTCTAAGCAGTTTAAAAAGTGCGGTTTATGCGCTCTAAGCAGTTTAAAAAGTGCGGTGTATACGTTTTAAGCAGTTTGAAAAGAAGATGGCGACTCAGTTCACGGTGTATGAGCTCTAAGCAGTTTAAAAAGACTTCGACTTGGTTCACGGTTTTTTGCGCCCTTAGCGAGTCCACATTAATCCACTCCATGGCGCGGTAAGGGGACATTACTTTGCAGTAGTGCATGCCGGGAAACAAAAAACTCGACACGGGCGTAACCAAGGCAACGCCCTGTACTAACAACCCGGCGTCACTTTCCTCAATGATCAGCCCCGTTGAGGACCACTGTATTCCGGTCCCGTACACAATATCGTCCTTGAACGTGATGGGTCTGCCGTACTGAGCGTACCTCTCCTGCGCTTCCTGTGTGGAGTTGTCCAGCGCGAGCTGGAAGGCGATTTGGTTGAGGTCTTTGCACGTGATGTTCGCCTCAGCGTCCAGTTTGAGAACCTCTGTCGCCTGCGGGAATCCCGGCAAAGTCACGCCCAGGCTCTTCCTGATGGCCTCTCTGGACTTCATCTTGACGCCAATCTCCACAGGGCTCTCCATCTGGGTGGCTACGTCTATCGGGTTTTCCGGGTAGGCCACCAGCGCGGTCGTGTTGACCACTGCCCCGCCTCCCAGATTTTGTATGGACGGTTTAGACGCCAAAAACGGCAGCAGCGACAGGATTTCGTTGTTTATGGTTGTCTTGGTTACGAGGTTGCCAGCGACCTTTGCCTGGCATATCTGCGCCCAGGGAGAAACGCTGCCTTGCTTGTCCAGAGCTTTCACCCCCAGGAGGGGCAAGAACCGAGTGCCGGACTCCTGGAAGTAGTATTCAAGATGGCGCTGAGCTTCCTCCACTTTATCTGCTTCCGGGTTGAAGGTCACGTCCGCAAAGCTGCTGACGTACTGCCCAATGAACGCGTGCGCCTCGTAGTCCGTGATGGCAGGCTTCAGGTCGAATTTCCTCACTTCGCCAGGCATGGGCCCCGAGGCGAACTGGGCGTGGCACGAGCCTTTGATGTTGATGACGGGCGTCCTGTAGAGCGCCGTCTTGTCGACCTTGACCTCCTCCAGCAGCTGCTCGTACTCCACGGCGACGCGCGTGATGCGGGTCTGTCCGTCCAGCTCGCCGGACAGGGTCAGCACGGGCAGCGGGTATTCCCGAAGTTTGGCCGGCCTGGTCAGGTACGAGCCCAGCAGGACTACAGCCTGGAGCGGGGAGCTCTTAGCATAGGGCGCCAGGAAAATTCCTGGTGTGGGGGGATAACAGAAGGAAAAACAACCAATGAGGGTTTAGCTGTTGTACGTGCAGAACTATTTTAAAATGCGTCATTATCAAGATGCCGTACTAAAAAACAAGCGAATTTTCTTTTTCTTTTTAGAGGATACAGTCCATGGATAAGATTGCTTTGTCTGCATGTGATTATTTTCATCCAAAAATGTTTATTACTTTAGCCAGCGGTGTAAAAAAAAAACACTAGTTTGCACAATGTATTACTCTGATCTATGAGTCTCTTCATTCAGATGTCATGGGATTGACATTGTTACCAGAATTTAAGCCGTTAATCAACTTAATAATAGTAGTTGTCATTGCCACTAGGCATTGTGCCGAATGGGAAAATCACGATTGCTATGAACACCCAAATACATCAATTACTCTCTCTTTCTCTCTCCATCTATCTATCTATCTCTCTCTCATCTCTCTCTCTCTCTCTCTCTCTCTCTCTCTCTCTCTCTCTCTCTCTCTCTCTTGTGTAGGGGCAAGGTAGGTGAAAGTTACCCCCTATGCTGTGACCGACGCCCATGTAGCGCGTGCTCTTCATCCCAGCGGCTCGGAGTGCCTGGATAGCGCCCTCGACCGCCCCCTTCATCTGCAGCGGGTTCGGAACCTGGGCCGTGAAGTTTCCTGTGAGGGCCACCCACAGTCTCAGCGTGCTCGCCTCCTGGATAGCCCGGGCTGCGGGTAGACGAGGCGGGCATCAAGACTGGTACATTACTCATTGATGATAATGATGATAATAATAATAATAATAATAATAATAATAATAATAATAATAATAATAATAATAATAATAATAATAATAATAATAATAATAATAATGAT
>RQTK01000288.1:306386-346049 GCA_003991915.1 Elysia chlorotica
TCTCTCTCTCTCTCTCTCTCTCTCTCTCTCTCTCTCTCTCTCTCTCTCTCTATCTCTCTCTCTCTCTCGCTCTCGCTCGCTCATTCGGTGTCTATGTCTCTCTATTTCGCATTCAAGCTCCCTCACTTTCTATCCTACGTCCTATCACAGCATTAATTCTTGTCTTCTTTCTCCCCAGCAGGTAAGGGTCAAGAATGTGTGAAGCAAAGATCAGTAGGATAACCACCAATTTTTTGCCGGCACATCCTTACCTCCCTTTTGACAGTGTCTGAATATCACAGCTGTTGGTTATCGAATTAAGGGACGCAATTAAACTAAAATATAAAAATGAACATGTAAGGGTTATCACTCTTCCATTGTATACACCTATAAAATAAAAGATTGATTTTCGTCTCCACAGTTTTTATATGATTACGTGTTGTTGTTTTTTAGCCTAATTTTTTAACAAAGTTTAAAGTTTACCAGTATGCTATACATTTAAAATATAGTTTAAAACGTTTTCAAATTCTCATATTATTCTCAAACAAGACCACGAGGATTATTTTGCGTGGTTATTTTACAGAATAAAGAAATTGTACTAGTCCTTCTAGGGTAAAGTGGTTAACAAGTTATTCAGAGAAATTACATTTTTTTAACGAAACAAAAACCAAACATGGAAATTGGAATGAAAAACAAGATACGTACGATAGATATGCTCTGAAAACATGCATGAATTATAAAAAGTAAGGTTAACAATGTAATACTTATTGTCACTGTTAGCACAGACTAATTAGCACGACGTTACACTAAATTAATTTTCCACAATCACACGGTCCCAAAGTTTTCCGTTAGAAAAAGGTCTATGATTCACAACGAGCTGATTTTACATCTCCTCACATGAGTACATCACGATCAGCGGTTTAGGTCCAAAGATTCACATCCGTTTTAATTGAACTTTTTGTATCAATTGACCATCGTACATTTCTTATCTTACGAGGTAAAGTTATGTTTCGGTTATCAAAACTTCGCAGATAAAAAAAAAATAGGTGATGTTATTTTATCAGGAATTCAAAAAAGATAATTAAAAAATAGCGTATGTCGGTAACAATTCATCACCTCAATGTAAAATGTCCTTTGTCGGTTCTAGAATGGACTAAATGTTTAGTGTTTTTAAAATGAGATAGGAGAATATACATCTAAGGTGGTGAATAACTCTGCAGGCTGTAAAATACATATAAATTAATGTGTTATTAATGTTGATCTCTGACATACATTGTGTAAGATTCGATAATATGTGCGGATTCCATTCTGATAAAAGTTATCTGCATATCTCTCTAGATAAAGGTTCTCTAGCTATCTCTATAGATTTAAAGCCTAGATTTTTATCTAAATAATTAAAGTATTACACGCCTTTGTTGTTGTTTTTTTTCATTATTTAGAGATAATTTTTCTAGCGAGTTATATAAGTGGATTATGTTTATGAATTTTGTTAGTTAATTGTGGTTATCATAACACTAATTTGTCAGGACACCTGATGGTATTATGATGATGGTGTAATAGTGGTGGTGTGTGTGGGGGGGGGGGGGGAGGGGGGGAGAAAAGATGGTAGCAGTGGTGTCATTGGTAGGGATGGTGGTTGTAGGTGCTATCCCCGAACTGTCTCTGTGTGACAGCGCGTTAACTTGTCAGACGTTGGACTTTGGGGTTCGTCCACAATTCAACCTATAAATTATAGTGCTACATTGGACGCTAAACAACAAATATACTCTCACGTTATTACCCTTAGGATCTCGAAGGGTTGGTGAAATACGTATCGACCTGGGCCATTTTTTCTTTTTACTTTTAAGCCATTCTAAAATAAAGTTGAAATGGAAAATCCGGACACGCAACTGATGTCTCCTGACCCTCGCAGGTTATCTAATCAACATCATCAGATAAAACATTTTTTGGCCCTGTTAATGTTACAACTATATGAGCAATCCCTTTTAACACACAGTACTTTTGAAGGGTTATATCTTAATATGATTTTGACAATAAATCATTTTAAAAGGCATGTCTATGAATAATTAAGTAAAATGTACCGTCTTTTCTGCCTAAAGATGTTTATGTTTTATTTTTCTTAATCAAGAATTGAGAGAATTATGTAAATACATGTATTTGAATTTTGGGTTTGTATCAAATAATTATATTCAGTCAGTGGACAACATTAATTTATCTATCTAATCAACCCTCAAAATGTCTCACCTCGTTTGTCAAATATCCTTTCTCTCTTTAAATCGTATTTCGAGTGTTTCAGAAATCAGGTAGAAATGCACATTTACAACTGGAGTAACGATTTCTTGAAGATTCCCACACCCTTACGTTCCTTCCTGGTGCTTGGCGCTTTGTATGTTTTACTGATGTTAATATCAGTAAGTTCGGTTTGTGTCCTTATAATACAACAGGTTGAGACCAAAAACAAAACAATATCCCTGGACTGGGTCTGTGTCACAGCACTATGTTAGACATTACTTGTATAACTCATCCTCAAAACATAATAAGTACTGGCAATAAATTTGAAGGAACTACTTAATTACAAGTTGATTATGAAAGCCATGACATTTGTAGAAATACATTTTTAAAAAAATTGAAGAATATTGAGCTGCAAAGAGTTGGTGAAAACATTAAGAGAGCATTAAGTGTCACCACTGCTCTTAACTGTCACTATCCCTTCACGGTTAGGTGTAACGCAGTGGGTTGGGGAAATCTCAGATATGCGTAGTAAAAAAAACATATTGTTAGCTAATTGTGCCTATAATTTCATTTCCCACTTGCAGTCACACGCATTGACTTAAAAGTGTAGACGGGCTCATACCCTTGCCGCGCACAGCACTTTTGGCGATAACAGTGTGTGGTCGCACCTTGAACAATGAGACCCACACTTGTCTGCTGGCTGACTTCCTGTATAGTAATAAACCTGTCTCCGCAGTATTATACCATTTTTGGGCAAAAGTATGCCAAATTATGAACACAAAAAAGACAAATTTTAATGATGGTTTCCCGCGAGCGCAGAGCTAGGATGGGGGTCTTATCTTCCCGAGCGGGAGCTTCCTGTCTGTCTCCTGGCTAACGCGTCGCTTAGTCTATCTAGTCTTTAAATAGAATATCACTGGTCACACGCGACATACGCACATAATCATCATGACAGTGGTGAAATATTAATTCATATTAAATGGACATCATTTAATCGGCAACCTCGTTGAATAGGAAAAGATATTTAGTAATGAACCTCGCACTAAGTTTAAACTCAATCTGGTACACGCTATCTTAGACAAGGTGGTGCGACAGTGAAACACGCTGATTTATTTCAGGAGGTTGTGGGTTCGAACCCAGAAATAAGCGCATTTTTCTCATCCCCTAATAGTTTGATCGGTGTCTGTATAATTAACCAGCTGAGATGTGGCATCTTCGCTCTTTCTCTGGGCTGTAAATACAACGCCGCCATAAACTATAATGCTTAACAATATAAGATTAAGAAGACTTACGACGCATCGTAAGCTACCACGATATTGTACTTACGGCCCTATTAGAGAGGGAGAGAGAGAGAGAGAGAGAGAGAGAGAGAGAGAGAGAGATTCTGTCTCACAAAAAAAGAATTACCCAATATCAATAAAAGGTAAGTAAACTAGCAAAACAAACCAGAATGTTCCAAAGAAGAAAAGGAAGATCAAACCTAAGATGAAGATATGAAATCACACACCGATTCGGTTTGCTTGGGTGGAAAGACAAAAGATCTGGGTACTGGAGGATGGTTCGAATATCGCGATGTTTCAACTAGCACAGCATGCTGTTAAGAGAGGCAAGAACGGGAAACCCTCCAACCCTGAAACCCTCGTGCTGGTGCGCACTGCGCAGACCACTTGACCCGGGACAAACTGCGACTTAGACCACAAATCGCAAAATGTCCATTGTGGGAGGGAGAGAGAGAGAGAGAGAGAGAGAGAGAGAGAGAGAGACAGACAGAGAGAGACAGAGACAGAGAGAGAGAGTGAGTGATTTAAGTGCGAAAACACAGATAGAGGGGGAAAAACTGTTTATCAGGTACTTAAGTACTGACTACCGATAAGAGCTAAGTTTTTATGTTGAGAATAATATTATGTCCACTGTTTGTTGCTGCTTAGTATTACATAGGCTATAATTTGGACGAGTCCTAGGACTAACGTCTGACAATTTACATGCTGCTTCACAGACACACATAATTATTAGCACAGGCTAGCTACAAATCTCTTGGCCTATTTTTTTCCTTCTTATATATATATATACCGGGAAGAATACCGCCAAATGGTCTGCTGACAATGAGTACTTAGTTTCAAAATTTATGTCGTCACCGACAAAACCAGAGGAGAATAAACGCGGAACTAGATCGAGGCTCGAACCACTGATCGACTGCACTTGTAAAGGAGGCGATGCTTTAGCCACAGCATCACCCGCTAGTGGGGCCGCTACCATAATACCCAAACAGGAAAACACGCAAGCTAAAAGATGTGAAAGTAAAAGACGTGTGTTCCAGACAAAATATGCCAGATGTTCGTGTGTTTAGCGTTGAAAGTCCAAATGCAATAAATTGGTTTTAAAGAAAAATACAGAAAAAAAGTTACAAAAAATGCCAACATCTTTGGATGACCTTCCTCGCTCCTCGACCTGTGTGAAGCTGTGAACTCCATGACTCTCAGAACGTGCTTCTACCTGGTAATACACCTGCATGTCCGTACTCACATCAGATGTCATGCTGCTGTACTCACGTTCCTTTCATCTGAAATGCACAACATATATACGAGAGGGGTGAAGCAGGAAGGAAACAAATAATCTCAATAGGCCTACGTGTCAAATAAGACGCAGGCCCACTGGGTGTGTGGAACCCATGCAACGAATAGAAGAGTAGCTGTTTACACCGCCTTTTCAGTGCTTTATGTTAAGACCAGTCACGAAAAGGACTGCATCTGAGAAGCAAGGTGTTTAAATGATTTTCTGTGTTCAAATTATGGACGTTTACATATGTTTATTTAAGGACCACCAACCCCTCCCCTAAATAACAAAAAAACACAAAAACAGCACACAAAAAACCACACACAAGAAACGAATAAACAAAAGAAAGCAAACAAAAGAAATGGTAAAACAACAGTCTGTGGAGGCAGCGCGTGTGTTACTCTGACTCGTGTCAACCCCCTGATCACATACAAATTAACACACAAAAAAAAAAACACATTTTATTTGAAACCACAATAATAATGTCCAAACTGGCTCGTTGCACGTTTCTGCCATGGATTGCACCTTAAGTAAAGGAAAAAGAACGAACCATAACATGCTGATTTGAAGCGCTACCCGTAGCAGTAATTAGTAATTTATGTTGTTGTTCTTTTCTTTTTTTTTTTTTTTATCTATCCCCGCCCTCACAGCTCCCAATCTTAGATCACCAAAAATGCATGCACACGAGAGATTTAACCTTTTCCCATCACCCCGCACACATACGGGTTCATAGGCCTACGCTCTTGTGGCAGCAGCTTTTTGCACCGACCTGCACACCTTTCATTTCATCGTCATTATCATTACTACTGCTGCTAGTATTGTTTTCATCATTGTCATTAGTATTCTATGAAGATTATAAATACTATCACTACTACTACTACTATCATCACCACTATTACCATCATCATCACTTCTGCCATTATCACCATTAGCACTACTTCCATTATTTGTATTACTACCACCATAATCAGTATCACTGTTATTGCCATCCTCGTTTCTAATATTTTTGCTTTTTTTGCCATTGTTACCACTAACACTACCACAACCATCACTATTATTATCATCGTTATTATAAAATTACACTGAAGAGTGGTAAGCTTACTAATGTTACTAATAATATTGATGTCATTGCTGTTCCTTCCATAAATTATACATTTTATAAAACATACCCGCTTCTTTACGTTCTGCCGGGCCTGCGACAAAAGAAAGTTTAATGTTGTTTTCCTATCTGGCAACTTCTCAATTGCCTTGAATTTAACCTTGGTGATGCAAATGTCCAAAATGAAAACAAACATGGCGGGTTATACAAACTTGACAAACTGACTGGATAGGCTACACGATTTTGTTATCAAGTAAGGTTCTTGACATTGTTTTTTGCTTGTAAATCTAGATTAATTAAATGGTTTCTTCCGGATTTTGAGCAGTTTTTCAAATTTCATTTCCTTCTTTCAAGTTTCATTTGAGAATATAGATCTATAGAATCTAGCCTACAGGGTAGAATGCATTTAAACATGTTTGTCACGCATTTTATCCTTAGAAACTAAATATCTAGCCATCTCGTTAGATCTAGTTCTGGGTCATCTAATCTACAAGAGTGACTCTAAGAAATAACAGTAAGCTTGAAACCTTGAATATCCATATTGAGGTATGATTTTGAAAATATGAAGATTTTGCATCTATAGCTTGGTTGCATAGATCTACATGTTTACTTTACTGTTTACATGGTCATACTCATTTATGCTGTAAAGTATCACCCCCCTAATGGACACCCCTCCAGCCTTTACCCTGAGTATTCCGAAGAAGCTCATGGCATTGTGATCGATTTCCTCAAGTCTTATAAATTATCAAACTTTTTTCACCCTGTTGTTTTCTAAAATGTATGCTGGAATGGGACCAAGTTGACTGAATCCAGAGCTTTTCTTTTAAAGCTTAAAAATACAAAAAAATAAAACATGAATACAATCATTGAAGAGAGACAGATGAGAAGAGGGAGGGACACAGACAAACAGAGAGGGGGGATAGAGGGAGAGGACAGACAGAAAGAGAACGAAAAAAGAAGAGACAAACAGATTGGCAGACATTCAAACAGACAAACTGATAGGCAGAGAGAAAGTATTGTCTCATATAAAAACAATTTTCCTGAAAGGTCACCTGAGGTACTAGTTTTTTATTCCTCCTCTTAGCCAGTCCGATTTAAACACCATAAACAAAAGACCCTGTGTTACCTGTTAGTGTTAGGACATATGTTGACCTGTCTGACAGATTCAGCATTATGAGGTAGATTGCTGAAGCTAACCAGGTGAAAAGCTATTTTGAGCTTTGCCTACGTGCACTTTAGCAGGAGTTGACATGTGTTAAGATCTTATGATTTGCACTTGTGACATATAGGCTCTTGTGCATGCTAGAAGGAAATACTGAAAGTCCTATTACTCTCATAGTTCTACATGGATTGTTCCTGGGTGGAAGGAGTTATAAATTGTCACCTGTAGATAATAAATAATTTATTATAGCAAATAGTTGGCATCATGAATTCTCCATGCTTTCGTGGTTTTCAAAAACATAAAATCATAAGATCTTGGTTTGAAATTGTGTTCAACACTCCATAAGTTCCTCTCAGATTCTTCAGCAAATAAAAGTTAAACTCTATAGATGTTTATAGCATTACCACATTAAGAAATGTCTGATTCTTAGTTCCTATGAAACCTCTGTTGTATTACAAAAATAAATGAGTTTTGTGTAAAAAATACCTTACTCTCTAGTGGATGGAATGAAAGGCAAGTAATGTAATTTTTGTCCCCCTCTTCTGTATGGTTTTAAATAGAAATTCTGTTGTTGTTGTTGTTGTTTTAGTTGTGGGTTGTTGTTTTTTCGTACATGAAGAATGTGGAGCTGAGATTTGGTGTTATATGCTAAATGTTTTTAAAAAATTAAACCATTAACGAAACAAAGAACAAACAATGATCGCAGCAACTTTAACTTTGTACAATTTTAAGGCAAATGATTATTTTTTTGCACAAGAGCCGTTCAAATTTTCCTCACCCTTCATTTCATTTATTTTATTGAATTTTATTTTTAGGAAATATTCTGGGGGGGGGGTTTGTCCATTATCCATGTCAGCACTTGCTATTATTATTATTATTATTATTATTATTATTATTATTATTATTTTTATTTTTATTATTATTGTTGTTGTTCTTGTTGTTATTATCATTATTTTATATAGACTGTTTATGAGACCAGTATCTCTCTTTTTTCTTTCATTATGTGAACATGTATATAGACTCTGATTGTGTGAGATGAGTCTCCAGGAGAACACGCCCCTCTCAAGGTGGAACTCCGGGTCCACAGACCAGAAGTTTGAAGGATCAGTCCTGGCCAAGACAACCACGTCAAAGTCGACTGGCAGTGAGAGTTTCACAGTGGTAAAGGACTCACCTTTCTTTTCTTTAAAACATGATGATAGCAACAGATATACCAAATGTTTTTTTGGCATGAAATAGATTTGTATTGTATCCCTATAAATATTGAATAGTTCTGGAAAGTTTTGCAAAGTTTCCTGGAACAATTTTTAAAAATTCATGGGGTATTTTTGTCTTGAGGTGTAGAAACCCTATATATTCAATGGATTCTAATTTACGGTAACCTTCTAACTCTTCTTGCTCTTGGTTTCCCAACCTTCTATAGGGCCAGTTGGTTTACAAGAGAGATGACCAACACGGCTGGGTCCCGGCCACAGTTGTCGGAATCTGCGAAGGCACCGTCATCTTGGAGCTTCATGATGGACAGGTATTTGGGAAGGTTTACCAGAGAAAAAAAAAACCAGTGATTTAAATCAACAGATTTTCAGTATAAAAAAAAATAAACTTGGCAGGTCAAAGTTCAGTGAAGGTTTGTCAAGGGGTTATGTTTATTTTTGAATCGTAAAATAGTAATGTCTTTTCAGTTTACACATAAATATTTTATATTATTTTACTATTATTAATTAATTATTGATATTGATATTATAATTATTATTATTATTATTATTATTATTATTATTATTATTATTATTATTTTTATTATTATTATTATATCAGTTATTGTATTTATAGTATTTTTATTTCAACTGTTAACATTTTTATTGTTTGCTTTCAAATCTAGTCATGGATAATGTTCATGCTCACCAGTTTTGGTTTCTACCTTTTGTTTTCCTTGCCAGAGAATTAAGCAGAAACCAAGCAGTTTACTTTTACAATGTGAGCACTGTGACTTGGCCAAGATTTCTAATTTGACTGAAGTAACCCCCATCAATGAGGCCACAGGTGAGAGCTAAGAAATGTAAATTGTGTTTGGATATAGCACACCGTGTTGCGGTTCAGGCTCTGCCACAGTAGCTTCATGGTTTAATTGCCATTAACTAAACTTGATTCTAAGCTACTTATTAAATAAAAAATTCTGTAAGAGAGAAAAGATTATAAGGAGGGTGCAGTAGCCGTGTGGTAGAAAATTTGCTTGAGACGCTTCTGTACAAGCCCTGCTCTGGTGTTTGTGATTTTTTTCCCCTCCTGATTTGGTTGGTTTAAGTCTAATTTGGCCGACCAAGTCCCGAGTATCATGCTCTGAAGTCCTGTCGCCATATAAGACTTTTCTTAAGACCTTGAAAATGTTAAAATAGTGTTTTGATTTTCTGAACACAGTTTCAGAGCCAATATTACTTTTTTCCAGAAAAATTTAGTTAAAAAACTTTACTCTACACATATTTCTCTCATTTTCATTCAATTATTTAATTACTGTTTGTCTACGCTGAAATATTAATTTTGACCACAGTGTGCTTAAAGAATACCAAATCTTTTTTTTTAAAGGTGTCTAACCACAGTATTTTGGGGAGTAGCTCTAATTTATTACACTTCTTTAAGTCGGTAGAAAGAATGATTTATTTCTAAAAGCTGTTTGATCCTTCAATTTAAAGTCTTTCTAAAGATCGAACAAAAGACAATATCCCTGACTTAACTAACCCACATTAGTCTTTGTAAAGAGCATACCACAAATTACCAGAGACAATCGTCATGGAGTGCTATGCCGGTTGGCGTCTGCGACCATGTCTCTCCACATCTCTCGGTCCTCGCACATTTCACAATCAGGTCGATCGCTTTGCCTGCACTAATCGAACTTCTCAGCCCATCACAAATCTTATCTCTGCATCTGCCTTCACTTCCTTTCCTTTCATTCTTTCAGTTGTGATAATGTGTTCTATTTTATGTCAGCTCATAAAACTGACCTATCCTATCCCTTACTATCCCAAACCCTGTCTGACCATCTCCATGTGTCCAGTGCTGGAGTGCCTTGACCGGCGGTTTGCAGCTGACCGGTTCTACAGCCTGGCCGGCAGCACGGTGATCGCGGTCAACCCTTTCAAGGACGCCAGTGAGCTGTACACCATGGCCAGCATCTGGGAGTACGACAGTCGCAAGAATAAGCAGGTCAGGTGCTTTTCTTGTTATTGTAATGGCTTTTTTTTTTATAATAATAGAAATAAAACATGGTATTTTTGTAGAAATGGAATTTTCGTTATTCCCATGACCTGTTCTTTATGTCTGTGCTTTGCTCCTTTTTTTGTTGTTGTAATTGATCATCTTAAGAAAACTGTTTGAAATTAATTTTGACAGTTACACACTCGCACACTGTCTGTATTTATAATTATATGGATTATTTTGAATGTATTTTTTTGTTTATTTGTTTATTAAGGCTGATTTCGACATTAGAATTAATTCAGTATCAGTCTCCAAATAATGTACCGGTACCAAAAGAAACTTAGGTAAAACATTAAGATATACATAATTATCAAATATTGTGGGGTGGGGTGCATTTTTTTCTGTTATAGAAAACTTTTAATTTAATGATTCATTCTTAAGTTTACTTATGCCTAAACTGAATTAGTAAATTTTAATTTTAAAAATATTTATATGTTTTGTCCCCACTGAATTAGCCTGTTTAAATCATCGTGTCATATTTGTGTATTTTAGAATCTAAGGCCCCATTTCCTAACAGTTATACTTGTGCGGTAAAGCATGTTTCTAAAGAACATTTATTTATGTGCAACTGCAAATTTTTGTGTAACGCCAATATATTGTTATTGCTAGGACCTATTCTTTACATAGATCAGCATTTCACTGACTTCAGGGACTTGTAAATTTTTCTCCCCCCCCCCCACTACCCCCACTAGAGTGTGGAGCCGCACGTGTACGTGGTTGCTGACGAGGCGTACACGCGTATGAAGCGACGCCTGGGCTGGGTCAACCAGAGCATCGTGGTCAGCGGGGAGAGCGGCGCAGGGAAGGTAACTCTCAACCTCTTCACACTGTTGTTGAATGTTCTTCTTCTACTAAGCTGATAGCCGCCCTTTGTCAATTTGTGAAGTAACTATGGTGAATCAGGCTCAAGTCGCTTGTATAAATTTTGAGCTAGAGCCCACTATAGAATGAAAAATCACTGGGTTTAAATTTTTTTCTCCACAAATAAAATATGATTCTCTGGTTCTAGAAATGATAGATTGGTATGTTTTTTAATATCTCAGAGTGCATTTTAATTTCTATGCCTCTTGACACTCTATAACTAATTCACAAAGTGAAATTTGAGACTTGTGCCTGATTCACCCTGGTTGATTCATATTTAAATTTCATACTTTAATAAAATATTTGGTATCCCCACCCTGTCTCATAAAATTGTGAGACATCTGTCTTGGGGTCCATCCACAATATAGCCTGTATAGTGCTCTTGTTGGATGTTAAAACCAACTTAACTACAACTGGTCTTCCCCCCACCCCCCACCACAAGTGTCACAGCTAAAGTTGTTTCAAGAATATCTAGGTCTTCCTAGTGTAAAGAGGGTGTGCATTTTTCCTTGATCAGTTTATGACCTGTGTTCATTTTTTTTTAAGAATATGAAAAAATCAGGTCATGTAATCGAACATAATGCAGTATGGAAACAAATGTCAGGCCAATCTAGTGCTTCAAGAGTTAATGGCAAGTTCATTCTGAATTTTTTTTACAAGAAGGATTTATAAAGTTCACTCCATATCATCATCCTATATGAGTATGTCTTATTTCTGGTGTTTCTGTACATATTCTCTCAGACAGTCTCTGCCAAACATTTACTGCGCTATCTAACCATTGTGTCGACCCCAGAGGGAGGAATTGAGTAAGTATATTAGTCTTCATTTCTTTTGTCTTTGAAAAAAAAATGTTATAATGTTTTGGATTGAATGACAGTCTTCATGGGAAAAGCTAAAGATTCATGAATGCATGAATCTTTCTAGGTATATAAACTAGGCTTTTAAATTTAAAAAAAAAACTTTTTTTCTTTGTACAGATAACATTGATCGATTTCTTTAAAATTTTGTGCATATTTAGGACAGAGTGATACCTGAGAAAGTTTTTTACCAGCCTACTCAGCCTAACTATCAACAATCCAGACCGGTCTAAACGCAACTAACAATTCAATCATATAGCACACTTTGATTCTTGCAAATTTTTGTTTTTCTTTGGACTCTACCTTTTTTTTTGAACCCTTGTATGTATTTGTCTTTAGGTCTTGGATTTTAAAAGGGCAGAAAATCAAAAATTTCACTTGGATTATTTTATCCTTAAACTATAGTTTGTGTTTTATGGACTTAAAAATTTTAAAATGTCTCTATTACTATTGGTTATTGGTATTTACTAGAATGTTTTTAAATGTCACCTTTGTAGGCTCTGCAACTGAGAACAATCTATTTTTATTTTTATTTCATAATATGAAATTCTGACAATTCTGATACCACCACAAGTGTCACAGCTAAAGTTGTTTCAAGAATATCTAGGTCTTCCTAGTGTAAAGAGGGTGTGCATTTTTCCTTGATCAGTTTATGAGCTAGTAATAGTAATCATTTAATTAAGAGTATGAAAAAATCAGGTAGGAATTTACGGTGTTTAATCTGCCATAACGCAGTATAGAAACAAATGTCAGGCCGTTCTAATGCTTTCAGAGTTCATGGCAAGTTCATTCTAATTTTTTACAAGAAGAATTTATAAAGTTCACCTCATATCATCATCCTATATGAGTATGTCTTATTTCTGGTGTTTCTGTACATATTCTCTCAGACAGTCTCTGCCAAACATTTACTGCGCTATCTAACCATTGTGTCGACCCCAGAGGGAGGAATTGAGTAAGTATATTAGTCTGATATTTTATGTTTATTAAAACAAACAGGTTTGACTGATAATAAATTAAATATGTTCGATTAAACGGGAGATATTCATTACAACAACAGCATTTATAATACTTATCGTGTCATAGATTTTGTAATTCCCTAACAAAATTGTCTCAAGCCTTTTTGAGGGAAATGATAATATCAAGAAACATCATTCTTAGCTTTTGTGGCTCAATGGTAAGCCCAGTATTCATCTCAATGGGGCCTTCATTTCTTTTGTCTTTGAAAAAAAAATGTTATAATGTTTTGGATTGAATGACAGTCTTCATGGGAAAAGCTAAAGATTCATGAATGCATGAATCTTTCTTTGTATTTCTTTAAAATTGCATGCATATTTAGGAACAAATGATACCTCATAATATGAAATTCTGACAATTCTGATTCCATACTTCTCCTTGATAGTTACATATTTATTTCACTAAACCCTCAACTCTTTCAAGAGACCATTTAATATTTCCTTTTTCTGTTTTTTCCACCAGCCTGGACACCAGTGTCCCCGCCAGTGTGATTGAAAGGCGGGTCTTGGACTCGAACCCACTGCTAGAGGCCTTCGGTAACTTGTCATTTTGTCACACTATTTCTTACCTGAAGTCTGATATTGCTATATTTCCTGTTTGCTCCTTCCTTTAGCAAGATAAACAAAATGTACATGTATACATGTTGGCATTTTCAACAATATATTTAAATTGTTCCTAATTTGTTAGAAGTGTGTAAGATAAACTAAAAGAAAAATCACAAGCTAGACAACTAAAAATGTAATTTGTTTGCTTTTTTTTTTTTAAAGGATGATGTGCAAATTCAGATTAATTTTTTTCCCACTTTTAATATTTATTCATGCTCTTTTATCCATGTCTTTGACTGTATTAGGAAACGCAGCAACTCCCAGAAACGATAATAGTTCCAGATTCGGGAAGTTCATTCAACTGCAGTTTCACAGGTATGGAGCTAATAAGATCTAGTTCTGGGTTGCATTCGACAAGATATTTTTAAAGGGTTTTAAGGGTTTCCGTATCTTGTAAGATAAGAGAGGTAAAATCCTGTAAAATCGTCAGACGTCAGTCCTGGGGCCTGTCCACAATATAAAGTCTATATAGTGCTGCCGCAAGACATTAAGCAACCAACTTGACTGCTGTCCTAAAACATACTTGTCTTTCAATCTCTCTCTCAACCGTTGCTGATGCTTTCTCACAGGAACGGGACCATACTGGGCGGGGTCATCCAGACCTACCTGCTGGAGAAAACGCGGGTTGTTCACCAGAGACAGGGCGAAAACAATTTCCACATCTTCTACCAGGTGAGGCAGGCTGTTAACCCAGTCGGATAGAGAAGTAATGTTGGGTTAGCTTAACACAACCTATTTCCTGAGGCTGCTACCATGTTGGGTTAGCTTAACACAACCTATTTCCTGAGGCTGTTACCCCCAGTAGGATGGAGAAGTAGTGTTGGGTTAACTTTACATCACCTATTTCCTGAGGCTGTTACCCCAGTAGGATAGAGAAGTAATATTGGGTTAGCTTTACAGTACATATTTTTAAGAGGCTGCTACCCCAGTAGTATAGAGCAGTAATGTTGTGTTAGCTTAACACCACCTATTTCCCCAGGCATTCTATCTGAGGAAGAGGGGACCAGATGTGATTCGAACCACAGACCCCCTGCTTGACAGTTCAGGTTGTTAAGTGGACGAACTACTGGCTCTCCCAAACATCATTCTGATTCTTCTCCTCAATTGTTCAGTTTGAGATGATTAATGGTGAGCTGTCTGTGAAATCAGAAGCTTGAAATGTTATTCCCTCTTTACTTGAAACACAACTTGAATTTTGTTACATATTTGATTTTTTCTTAAATAGTAAAATGAACTTTAGGAACTTTCAGCAAGCATAGAGGCTTGTTTGGAGCTGGAACTGACAAGCTCATGTAGCTGTGGGACTCTATTATAAGGCCACAGTCTGATCAGACCATATAGTTGTTCTTGTTTGATCTCGCCCTAACCTCATCCGCTCTAAAACATTCTAAACATACACGTCTTTTTGTTTGTGTCAGCTTCTGGCCCTTCAGGAAGAGCGGCAAGTTCCGGACTTCCTCGCACCGATCAAGGCAGAGATTCAGGCCTCGAGGCTCGAGTGCTCTTTACTTCCTCAAGGTGACTACTCCTCTTATATTTTGCTGAGAATGTACTTGGGGTAACAAAGTTGTTGATGTTGGGCCTTAAGACACAGAAATAAACAAAACCAGTAAACACTTTACAACTGGAATTTAAATGAGTATAATGTTTTTTCTGAGGAGTTGCTTTATAGGATTTTATTTTTTTTAAAGCTGTAAATCAAAAACCGTGTGATACAAGGAGTGTGTTTAGCGTGTGGTCAGTTTACTGAGCCTTCACATCAGTGTAAACAGTCCTATCCATACCTAATAGTTAAATATGATAGCTCACTTTGACTCTCAATGCAAATGATTTTATAGTTCAGTTTACTTAGCCTGTTATTTTGGGAAACCTCAGTTTCTGTTTGCTAGTAGTCACTACAATACTACTAATTTTCCCCCACCACAGACCAGAGTCACTCCCTAACGACGACACTGAACGCCATGTCTGAGATAGGCATTGGTGCCGCTTCTCAGGTAGCCGTATTTCAGGTATGTACTTGCGTCTTTACATTTTGCAAAGTAACATTTTTTTTATTTTTTTTTGTGCTTCTTCTGATCTTTTTTTCGTAAAAAAAAAATTTTGCATCTAATCTTATGAAAGTCCCTTTTTTTCCTGTTGAAATTATTAGTTTCAGGCATTTCTATACTTTTAAAGTGAAATCTAAATTATGAATTTTTTTGGTTTTTGGTATTGCTTTGTTTATTTGTTTTTGTCTTGGAATTTAAAACAATTAAAATAATTTTCTTGGGTTAGTTTCTTTTTAGGTTAAGTATTGTACTTTTTTTTTCCATCTAGACATTGCTCGCCATTTTGCACCTGACAACGTTGAAGTTTTTACCTGAGAGAGACGGAGAGTCCTCTGGCTATTCGGAGGATCAAGGTGAGGATGTGTCTCTAACATAACCTACTATAATAAGTACTCCATGGTCTCTAATCATTGAAGTTTCCATTATAAATATCAGTATCTTGGTCGTCAAGCAGGAATATTCAACATCTTTCTCTGAGCTGAATGTTATGTTAAATTCTATAGAAGGATTAAAGTGACTAGGGTGAGAATTCAAAGCTATCTATTTACTGGTTGTTTAGATGTTAGTATAATGTGACCAGCCGAGACAGGAGAAATGGTATCCTGTCTTTGTGTGGCAGCAGGATATATTTTTAGACTTTATACTTGGGTCTTGTCCACGAGGTATCCTAGTTGCAGAATTTCGATGTTTAGTGATATTAATAAGGTTCCATCTACACTTGTTGCGCTTTTGAGAAAATGCAATGAAAAGTTTGGACATAACAGATTTAAGACTAGGCCATTGGTTCCACTGTTTCTTTCATTTTATAAGAGGGCTCACCATTAGATGATTTTGTACTGATAAAACCTTATCATGCTGGTATCTCTAATTTCACCAAAACTTCATATTATACCTTTTTAATGTGACCACACGATTAGTCCAACAAGGTTTTTTATGTTTTTTTTCATTTATCATATGATGCAAAATCATTGTCTTATTTTAGGTTTCTGAAAGGAATCGATTTTGTGTGAAAGAGTATTGCAAAAGCTTTTCTTTCACTTCATGAAATCATTAACATTGGCCAGTTGCTTGAAGTCCTTATATCATTTGAAACTGGTTCTTAGGTCATAGAGATTATAAAATTTAATAATTTGACTTCCTATTGCTTTAATCTTTTGCCTGAGTTCTAGAAGAAATTGGCTGTGCCAATACTGTGCAGAAAGACAAGTTTCAAAACAGAATTAATGACACAAATTTATAATATTAATTTTTAAGAGTGAGGATTTATGTCTTGATTACTATGCAGCCAATCAGGCTAACTGAGAAGCCATTTAATTACCTCTTCATTGTAATAATGTTTCGGTTAAAACCTCGTTGCACTAGGCTCTGAAGAGGATAGACAAAGGCTGATAGGTGAGGCTAGTCTCTAGAGATGTAGACACAGAAGTTTTGCCCCCTCTCTGTGAATGCTGACTTGATTTACCATTGAACTTCTTTCTATTTAGTGAGAATCATGCTTGATTTCATTGCATACAGCAACATTTAAAAAGAGAAGTGACGTTTGCACATAACTTTTTTCTTACAGTAATTTGCAGAATATTGCATTTATTTTGGTCAATGAATATCTATACTCAATTGGACAGAGAAAGAAAACCTGTTGTTTTTTTAATGTAAAAATGCCAATTTGACATAGATTTTTTCAACACTTTATGAGGATAGTTCTTCAAAGACACTTTGCAGAGAAAGTATTGTACCTTACAACATGATGCATGTAACACATTGTTTACGTTTATTAGCACGTAAGACAATATAAAAATAACGAGTGCATGCTTCTCTGCAGATGAAACCCCTGCTGAGCTTGGTACATTTTCCAATTTGTTAAACTCCCTCTGTTTGGAGACTGATTTTACAGAATGTGAAGTCACAGGGGTGATCAGGCACATGTGGGGTTTTGAATTTATGAGGCTTTTATAGAGTGTTAAGGAGCTTAAAATTTAAAAAAAAAAAAAAAAAAATTATGTCTTTCATTTTTGGAGCTGGAGCCAATTTTTTTTTAATTTAAAATAAAAAAAGGTCAGTATATAGTTACTCTCTGATTAGAGGATTCCAGCTCAAAAATGATATAAGTGACTTATGCCTGATTCTCCCTGGTTGCCTCACAACTGAGCATTATGGGGCCCAGACTTGGTTGCTCAAAAGACTATTGTTTTGATTAAGAAAAAAAAGTCAGAATGTATGCAACATTTGAACTGGATTAATAAAATAATTTCATAATTTCACCTCACAAAAAAAAATGTAATTTTCCTGGACATAGGTTTTGCCTAAGTTTGGGTATACTATGACTAGATTTTCTTGAGCATGTCTGGCTGACCCCTGGACTTCGTGAAAAAAATGTTTTTTTTCCCATTTCAAATTGCATTTTTGTTTGAATAAATTTTTCTCTCTTTTATTTTTCGTAGTTTTCTTCATAGTTTTCCAATGAAAGTGATTGTGACAGTGTGTCTGTTTTATTTAATAGAGCTGAATAATTTGTTTGACTGATTACATTTTCTAAATATTGTTTTATGAAATATCTCTTGCTATTTTACTTTTTTTTTTTTTTTTACTACTTTAATGTTTTTTGTATTGCTATTAGTTTTTTTTTTTGTTGTTTTTTTTGTGTTAGCTGTTGCCTGAAATGGACAAACGTTTTTGCATCTTTTTTTGTTTTGTTTTTTTGTTATGTGAGATTCCATTATATTTGTGTGGTTTAAAAAAATCCTCTTGTGTTCATATAAAATCCTACTCTATGATTATATTATGGCAGGAAGAGGTTATTTAAAAAAGGCAACTGAACCTTGAGAAATTATGTTGAATTATCTTCCTTTTTAATTGAATTAAACCTTTGGGTTTTGTAATATATAATTATTTGAACTGATTCATTAATTATGTTTTACAATATACATATGTTTACAATCTTGATAGAATATTATTCACCTTTTCACATTGCATGATTTTAGACCTATTCCTTGTGTGCACACTTTTTAAAAGGAATTTATTTTCAATACATGTAATTGATAAGGCACAGACTTTGATATTCATTATTTTAAAGTGGAAGGTTTGCAGATTAATACAAAAAGGTGCTATCACAAGAGCGTATCAACCTGCACAACATGTGTGCGGTGTGGCACAAAAACGTTGATTTATTATGTCACTTCATACAACATTTTTTTTTTTTAATTAATGTTTCACAAACAAGTTATCATTTTCTACGCACTTTTGTAAAGTTATCAGTAGAAAGTTTTGCTTTATTCCTTATTTTTATGTATAACAAATTTATATTTTTCTCATTTAGGATAAGATCAACTGTTAGGCTGCCTACAAGAGGTTTGTCTAAGCACATTCCACTGTACTTTAACACTCTGCCTTTTTTTTTTCTCTCCATTACGCGGAGGCTGTCCAAGCCAAGATGTTAAGAAATCAAACCAAACCATAATATACAGTGCAATCCGCTTGTATTCAACTTTAATATGTTGATTTTACCTTTGTGTTGATCCGTATCGTTAACCCCAACCTTCTTTCTGTACGTTATTACCCAAGAGATATGTTGATGTTTGGATGTCTTGATTCTAATTTTAGTCGCCTTGTGACATTGACTTATCAGTGCAATATAGTCGACTGTGGTGTGCTTTGACGCTCTGATTTTTTCACGTTTCCCCTGCCATTACTCACCATTTCTCAGAGACTGTGCTTTGACGCTCTGCTTTTTTCATGTTTCCCCTACCATTACTCACCATTACTCAGAGACTGTGCGCGCCAAGGAGGAGAGCGCTCGCCTGCTCGGTGTGTGTTCCCAGAGGCTCCACCACAGCCTGCTCAACCGCAGCATCGTCAGCGGCGACAACAGCCACTCGGGGACCCGGCGCAGCGTGTTCCAGAAGCCAGTGATGGTGGCCGAGGCCGAGAGCAGGCGAGACTGTCTGGCCATGCTGCTCTACTCAAGGTCAGTGTTCAAAGGGTTAATTATTAGTTCTCTCTCTCACTCTCTCTCTCTCTTTCTCTCTATATGTTAAAATTGCAATTCTACAAGATTATAAAAGTTTATACATTTCTAAAGCATTTAATTTTAAACTCAAAATACGTAACTCCTGTATTATACTTTTTTATCTTTTTGCTCTTTAACGGGGAGTTTTGTAACTTTAAAGCATATTTTATCAAATTAAGTTGTTCACAGTTTTTTCCTTTCTAATAAACATATGATTTTCTGGAACTACTTACTATATTTGACAAAACTTAAGAAAAAAATGGTTTCGGTCTGAAGTCTTCCATTTACTAAGAAAAGTTGTACTTGTCAATTTATGGCCCTTTTTTCCAACCACACACATACCTTTAAGCGTTCTGTAACCTTTTCCCATCAAGTCGTACACATGTTGTGCTGGTTGATACACTCTTGTCCTAGTACCTTATTGTATCAATCTGCACGCCTTTCATTTCAAAAGAATAAAAATCAAAGCTTATAACTTTTCAATTTTTTTTAAATTCCCCAATAGTGCACACTCAAGGAATAGACCTAAAATCATGTCATGTGAAAAGGTTAAACTTCTTACATACTTGTATGTGGTTTTGAAGTTTTACAAAAATAGCATAACATTACTAAAGTTGTGTCTACTTTATTACACCTTAAAAATGTTTTATGGGTTGCATGGTTTCACATACATTTTTCTGTTTCTCTTCAGACTTTTTGACTGGCTTGTGGCCTTCATAAACCACCAGATAAAGGTTGAGAGTTTTGACCACAGCATAGGTATGATCAAAGTTGATCTTGATGCTTTAAGATTTTATTTCTAAACTATTAATTAAATAAGGAACTTGTTCTGAATTTACTTTTAATTTTTTTAGTTGGTAATGTAAATCATAGTAACAGACTTGTATTTATTTAATTATGTGGGTGAGCGTGTGTTTTGGATGCAGACGTGTATGTGAGTTTGTATATGAGCCATATAATTGTGGATGTAAGTTTATGTACACCAAGAGAAATTTTCCATTTTTGGTCAATAAAGATTTTTATTATAATTATATTACAGAATATTGAACGTTTTTTTTTTCTCTTCAAGTTTGTTTGTTTGTTGTTTCCTTGACCCTAGGCTTGCTCGACATCTACGGCTTTGAAGCTTTTGAAGAGAACAGTCTGGAGCAGCTGTGTATCAACTACGCCAACGAGCGGCTGCAGCAGCACTACGTGACGCACTTCCTGCGAGATCTCCAGGTACTCAGCGGCGGTTTATAATGATGATAGTAATAATGATAATAATAATAGTCATAATAATAATAATAATAATAATAATGATGATGATACAGATGATTAATACAGTGTCAAATCCAATAAACTTAGCTCATGGCGCTTTTAATTTAACATTGAAATCTCAGTCAAAAAGAACATGACATAGAACATAGAAAATAATAATATTCTTTCAAAATAAAAGCATTCATGCCGTGTAGTAACCTCCAAGGGACCTGGAAAACTTTAACCCAGAAAGAGAAAGAGAGAGCTCCTCTTTTTCTCCCTGCAAAGAAGTTTTCTTAGTTTTGTATTTCTGATGAGTATGGTCATATAGTTATCAATGCGTTGTTTTTAATTGAATTCATGTAACTATGTTCAGATTTCCAACAAAAAAGTCTGCAGTTGGTTTTTTTTTTTTATAGATTTAGAACATCTCTGTTAATTTATTTACTTTTTTTTATAAAATCAACATCCTTCCTCTGGTAGCATAATTGTTTGTTAGTTTAGTGTGACCAGCAGAGACTTAAGTCCTTAAACAACATGTTCAAGTGAAATTTTCTCTCAAAGGGAGAAAAAAAAGACTTTATTCCCTTAAATCACCTATGTATTGTGATGAACTTGGTATACACATAAAATATATATATATAATACGAAACCACCTTAACTGCAGACTACTAGGCCAAGCTGTTGGGAGTTACATTCTAATACTTTCTGTTCCAGAGGGAGTACGAGTCAGAAGGAATTGTGTGGACGAGCATCCCTTACACGGATAACAAGCTGTGCGTGGATGCGCTGGACGGATCGACGGGGGTGTTTGGTGTGTTGAATGAGGTACGTCCAGTCATTCGTCTCTCTCTTTCTCTGTCTCCCTGTCTACATGCAGTGACAAAGGTTTTGTGGGTTTTTTTTAAACACCTTTTCTAATCACATTGCATATGTGGAAGGTAAGATAAAATAAGGAGATAATGCGTTATCGATCCTATTAAGAGAGATTGCAACTGATTTGTTCATTTACACTAAAAATAATTTGTTGATGGTCATCATCATGTTGTGGTCGGCACCCAGCACAGCGCCCTGACAATACGTTCAGTGTGATCACTGATAAGGTGTGCTTTGTGGACGTCCTGCTGCCATATTCCTTTTTAATCAAAGGGATAGGAATAACCACCATGTTATTCTAGATTATATTGTAAAGGGTCTGGTTGAGTTGAGTTGGTTACTTTGCATCTAACTTCAGCACTATATAGGTTACAATGTGGATGGGTGCTAAGTCTAATATCTAAAAAATAAACGTGCTGCCATACTGCATGAATAATACCTTGACTCTTCAGCCAGTCACAATATACTGACACAGACCCAACCAGTAGGGAACAAAATCGAAAAAATAAAATCGTTGACTTATGGCAAGTTTTAAACTAGGAAACTCCCAATTATGAAACAATGTTTTACCACAAATGCGAAGGAAGGTATTTAATTTTAATAAACATATCTGTTTTGTGTTTGTTTGGTTTGTTGTTGTTTTTTTTTAGAGAAGAAGAAGAAGAAGAAGAAGACCGTTAGGTATAATATACTTTTAGATGCAGTCATCAAAAACAAGGTGGCTAATACAAACCTGCCAATATTTTATTGCCTTTTTAAAATCCCATATGTTGACTTGTAGGTATTCATAATTTAAGATGCACTCACCAAAAGTAAGGTCACTACAACAAACCTAATGATATTTTCACACCGTTGTAAAATCCCACATGTTGACTTGTAGGTATATATATACTTTTAGATGCAGTCATCAAAAACAAGGTCACAACAGCAAAACTGGGAATATTTTATTGCCTTTTTAAAATCCCATATCCCATATACTTTTAGATCTGGTCACTCAAAAACTAATAATATGTTCTACCTTTCCAAATGTCATAATATTATTATCCTGACCTGTAAGTATAAATACACTGTGTATTGTGCTTCAGATTGTTTCAAACTCTTTTTTTTTTTGGAATTTAGAATGACTTTTTTTTTAATACATTTTCTATCAGGGGAACTATATAGGTTTCTTAAAAAGTACTAAAATGTAAATGTGTACCCTATATAGTTCTACTTTCTAAAGGTATATAAGTCCATATTGTTTGAATCGCATTTCTTGTATACAATGTAATCCCCTGTTTAGAGTGTCAATTCAAAAAGATGAAAGAAGAAGGGGAGAATACTATGTAAACTCAAATATGCAATATTGTCTGGATAATCCTTTCTCCATAAAAACTGACACTTTTTACAATTTGTAATGTCTGACAGTGTATAATTGCAAATGGGTTACACCTGTATTTGAAATGCTCAATTTATTTTTCTCTCACTTAGGTATTGATGTAGTTATATCAAATCAAATGTATCTGTGCGAGCAAGGCTTATCTTATCTTGGTTTGTTGCTGCTTGTCTCCGCAGGACCATATTCCGCCAGAGCTGATTTCTCTGCTCCACTCGAGCAGCAACGGCTTCGTCCTCCAGCTGTTCGCAGACTGCCAGTCACCGTCGCCAGAGACCAAAGCTTCCCACGTCGTCAAGTCGCACAGGAAAAAAACCGTATTGACGAGTTTTAAGGTAAAAAGTAAAAGCAATCTTTGGGACTGGGCACTATACAAGTGACTTATTATAATGTAGTAGTAGTAGTAGTAGTAGTAGTAGTAGCAGCAGCAGCAGCTCCATCAGCAGTAGTGGTACTACTACTATATTGTGTGAGGAAATGAAAAGCAGAGGGACAATTACTGTTTTCCCACCCACTTAAATTTATATTTTTCAATAACGATATAGATATGAGTCAGCTTATTTGGCCTTCAGTACGGAAAGTTCTAAATAGCGGGATGAGGACTACATGGTCAATTTGCTAACATTACAGTATTTCACACAGTAGACCAAAACAACACTGACCCTTTATAAGGATCTTTAATTCATTTGCCGTCTATCTGTTCTATATCAAGAAAAACCGGCTGTGCCAAATTTTTTACATTTTAATTTTTAAATCAATTCCATTAGAAAAAAAAAACAGTTTTCAAAGTTTCTTTCGTTTTTGTAAAAACTCAGACCATTATGTACAGTTAGGAACGTGACGCAATATTTAAGTCTGATCTATGCCGTTCCCGTGGACAGAGTTCCCTGGACAGCCTGCTAGCCAGCCTCGCCCAGTCAGACGTCCACTACATCCGCTGCATCAAGCCCAACCCTCACGGTCAGCCTGACGAGTTTGACCGGGCCTTCGTCCTGCAGCAGCTGCGAGCGTGCGGCATCATCCAGACAGTGGACATCTGTAGGAGGGGCTACCCCGCCAGGTGAGACATAGTGTATCCAGACAGTGGACATCTGTAGGAGGGGCTACCCCGCCAGGTGAGACATAGTGTATCCAGACAGATTATTATTATTATTATCATTATTATTATTATTATTGTTATTATTATTATTATCATCATTATTATTATCATTACTATTACTATATTGTGTGAGTAAATGAAAAGCAGAGGAACCGTTACTGTTTTCCCACCACTCAAATTTATATTTTTTAGATGAAGACTACCTGGTCACTTTGCTAACATAACAGACTGTCAGTTTCACGCAGTAGACCAAAACACTGACCCATTATAAGGATCTTTTACTAACTCCCTGTCTATTTGTTCTATATAAAAACAAACAGGCTGTGCAAAATTTTTTACATTTTAATTTTTAAATCACCTACATTAACAAGAAAAAAACAATATTCCAATTTTTTTCGTTTTTGTATAAACTTCTGATTTTGAGATAGACCATTATGTTAGGTACTTGACGCCATAATTAAGTCTGATTTATGCCGTTCCCTCGGGCAGAGTTCCCTGGACAGCCTGCTAGCCAGCCTAGCCCAGTCAGACGTCCACTACATCCGCTGTATCAAGCCCAACCCCTACGGTCAGCCTGACCAGTTTGACCGGGCCTTCGTCCTGCAGCAGCTGCGAGCGTGTGGCATCATCCAGACAGTGGACATCTGTAGGAGGGGCTACCCCGCCAGGTGAGACATAGTGTATTGGTCAGTTTGATCTAGTGTAGGATATCTGGATAGTGGACATGTGAAGGGCGGGCACCGTGCAAGCTTGTGTATCAGTTACAATGTATCCAGGTAGGGGACAGATGTAGGAGGGACAACCTTGCACTCATACTCGGACTGAGGTGCAAGAAAGTAAAAATAATATTTCATGAATCTTGCTTTGCCTAGGTTTCCTGAAGAACCATCTGTTAAGGCAGGGGCATTAGTTGAGGCTCAAGTCACAGATTTTGTGCTCTTAATACAAAGTACTAACCCTTTGAGCCACTGGTCAATCTCACAGGCCGGAATTTCGTTAATTCATCAGACAGACTTACTTCTGAAAAAGAGCCGTAAAAATGGACTTTTTTGTTGTTTAAACAGATGTTTTATTCAGCATATGATGAAAAAAGCTTTTAGATTGAAAATTGAATCAATTAATTACTGTCTCTAAAACATACCTCATACCATAAAAATTAAATAAAACCTTCCATAAGTTTTAAAAAATCACCTATTTCTTCCAGATCATCTGAAAGTCATAAGTTTTCAACTCCTCATTTCTCATACAGGATGACCTATAAAGATTTTGTACGGCGATATAAAGTGTTTACACGCATGAAAAAAGATCTAGATAAGATTTTGAGCTCTCAGCCTAACCCAACGCCGTGCGGAGATTCTGCGGAAACAAACAAAGAGAATCTGAGAAATGATGGGGAGTCTTTCACAGCGACTGTGGAGAGGCATATCTCTAAACTGGAGAAAACGTCTAATGGTAATTTGAGGCTTAACGAGTTAGTGTGTTCCATTTTTTCATTATGTTAAGAATAATGCCATGCCAAGTTGCGTCTGTTGAAGTGTCATTGCAAAGACAATGTATTATTTACAGTCACAATTTTGCTATTGATAAAACAAAAATATCATTTTAGTTGCATATTTCCTCCTCTTGTTTTTTATTCTCCTTTGATCTCCCTTTTTGTTATTTAATTTTCAAATTGTATTTTTTTTTAATCAATAGCCATAATATTTTGCCATTGAAACTATTTCTAATATGAATAATAAATTTTAAGTCAAAGGAATCTTTTGTTTTTCAAGCACTTTCCTCAGACAGGGATGTATGATTTACAGTCGCAATTTTGCTAATGATAAAAAATAATATATCATTTAAGTTGCATATTCCCTCCTCTGTTTTTTATTTTTCTTTGATCTCCCTCATTCTTGTTAATTTTTCAAATTTTTATTTTTTTAATGACCAGCCATATTTTTCTGTTAAAACTATTTCTAATATCAATAATCAATTTTTGGACAAGGAACCTTTTGGTCTTCAAGCACTTTCCTCAGATAGGGATAACTATTGCCAAGACTCATTCATGAAAAAATCTAATAAGTAGTTACCTTTTTCATAAAACAAATGATTCTTAGATAAACAAAGTACACAGTTGGGTTATTTATTGAGCCCATTTTGTCACGTCAGTTGTGTAACATCTTATCCTATTTCTAAAATACTGAATTCTATAATATTGTGAGGATTTTCAAAATGACATGGGCCATTGTACAACTGAGGTTTACTATTAAGAACTTGGGTATTTACAGTAAATATATTACATGTACATGTCAGATTATGTTTGTGGCAATGGAATCAAATTTCCCTCTAGTTTCAATAAACAAGATATTCTGTATTCTATTTTCTGTATCATGCTATATCTTTTTTCCAGTGTTGAGGGAAATGGAAAACCAGCAACATCTCCAAAGACGCTGTGCTTCGATACTTGAGACAATGTTTGAGGCCCGTCTGCTAGTGGGTGTGGAGGTTCAGTTTGGGCACAGTAAGATCTTCCTGTCACAAGTGCAGGTCAGTCATTGGGTGGCCCTTGTCTCGAGTTGAACGTTTATTAGTGTAAATATTAATATTGATGTATTGTATGAGTGAACTTAAGAATTTTTTTTTTACTACTGTTAAGCGCTGTGAAAATGGCTGTTTAAAATATATTGTAATTATTATTATTGTTGTTGTTGTTGTTGTTGTTTAAAGCCTTTCTTCCTTAAAATTATTTAAGGTGCAAACTGCCATAAGTGGTAGAATGTTGGTCTCCCCATTGGCAGGTTCCCGGTTCAAAACCAACTGTGTGGCAGCATGTTGAATTAATTAGGCATTAGTCTTGGAACATGTCCACAGTTTAGTCTATAATTATAGTGCTGAGGCTGGATGCTAAACAACAAACAAACAAACATTTCAGTTTCCTTTTCAAACGTCTTATCTCCATGGAAACAGGTTGAACATCTGGAGGAGGCGCGGTCTCGAGCCGTCCACCTGGTGGTGTGTCGCGCCCAGGCGTGCTGGCGAGGCTTCTCACAGCGCAGGAAACACCGGCACATGTGTCGGGCGGCGAGAGTCATCCAGACCGCGTGGAGAGCGCACTGCGAGAGACGACGGTTCCAGGCGATGTATGAGGCAGCCCTCATCATTCAGACAGCGTGGAGAGCGCACTGCGAGAAACGATTGTTCCAGTCAATGTGTCAGGCTGCGCGAGTCATCCAGGCTGTGTGGAGAGCGCACTGCGAGAAGCGACGGTTCCGGGCGATGTGTCAGGCGGTGCTTGTCATCCAGAGGAGCTGGAGCAGACACAGACTACGTCGATCCTTGGGGTCTCTGTCCCGTGCCTCGCGCACCGTCAAGCGATGTGAGTACACGGTCACCTTTCTTATTTGTTCCAAAAAACTTCCCTTAAAGAGAAGAATGTTGTCATAAGCCCAGACAATTTCCAGGCCCAAAGTTTTGAAGGTGTTTATCAATATTAGGCATTCACATTGATAAAGTAATTTTTTTTTGTCAGTTGTAATAAAATTATCTCCTCTCTCTCTCTTTTCTCAAAATTTCACAAATGCCCACCAGCATTGTTGAAGTGGGTGCGAAGGGGCAGGTTTAAAAGATCCCTGGAGAAGCTGCGAGTCCACAGGGAGAAGGTGAGAGAGACGGCAGAGGAGGAGACATCCAACACGTATCTGGCTTTCTATCAAAGTTGTGAATCTTTGGAATACCACATGCCCCAGGTGAGTTTTGCTTGATATGGAAACTTTCAATCGATGTACCTGAAACTAAATCTAAAATTCCTTAACCTTGATGGGAAAAGGTTAACCTTTCTCCAAAGAAGTAGATCTAGTATATGACAAATTAATTAACCTTTTCACATCACATGATTTAAAGCCTATTCCTTGTGTGCACACTATTTTGGGGAATTTTCAAAAATTGTTAAAAGGTAAAAGCTTTGATTTTTATTATTTTGAAATGGAAGGTGTGCAGATCAATACAAAAAGGTGCTAGCACTAGAGCATATCAAGGTGCGGAACATGCGTGCGGCATGATGGGAAAAGTTTTACCATTCTCAAAAGAACTAGATCTAGTATATAAGACATATTTATTGAGCACTGTTGAAGCCAAACTGGCAATGATACCATTTTTCCTATTCAAAGTAATTCCCAAAATATGCCTTATACATACTGTCATCTATGGACTGGCATGATTTCTGGGGGGGTTAGAGTAATACAGCCTTGACTGATGGCATCAACATTGTTTATGCTTGACTACGAAAATTATTCTATGACACTTAACTGGAACACATAATGCCCTTATGTGCCTGATGTTTTTTAATACAGAAAGTATGAGATAATATACATAATCAAACTGTTCAGGAATTGATCCAGAATGTTTCAGTGTTGGTATGGACTAAGCTTCACGGCGTGAGTGTGGGAATGGACGCAATGGGTTAATACAGGAAAACCTTCATCAGTTTCTACGACACACTACTGTCAGATTAGAGCAAAAAGTAAATCGCAGCTCTTGTTTCCCACAGGAAATCTCGGAGTATGCCTCAACCAGTGCCGTGTCAGATCATCATGTCCAACATTCCGAGCCTACAGGACTCCTGCAGAGCCCACCGCTCTTAAGCCTATGCATTGATAATGAAGATGTCATTGACGAGGGAGGCAACCCACTCGGAGGAATGGGTCACAGCTCCAAGGAGGAGAGAACCCACTCGCACCCTGACGGCTCTGCCGATAGTCCTGACCTTGACATCCTTGTCAGCAGCGGCCACTGGTCGGAGGATTCCGGCATCATGACGCAATCAGAGTCATCGAGCGCCCCGGGCAACGCTGCCTCCGCTGCTGCTGTCGACAACGGCCAAGAAAACACCCCTAGTAGTGTCGGTGAGTTGGAAAACTTTGTGAACAACAACAAAATTGAATCAATTCTTAAATAAAGGGAGGGATTTTGCTGTTTAAGTTTATTGCAGAATGTGGAGAGCACTATATCCCTAAATGAAGAGCAAAATTTTTCTGGAACTGAACAAATTTGATGCCTGTAGACC
This sequence comes from Elysia chlorotica, assembly GCA_003991915.1. Taxonomy (NCBI): domain Eukaryota; kingdom Metazoa; phylum Mollusca; class Gastropoda; family Plakobranchidae; genus Elysia; species Elysia chlorotica. Next base: position 335,682 of record RQTK01000288.1, read on the forward strand.
AGTCTTGTGAGTCATTGTTAGCCATCCATGCTACCAGCCGTTAATTTGCTCAACCCACCACTGACTCTGGGAATGGCGAGGCTTATCATGCATCATTTTTAGGTTTCGTCAAATTTTTGTGTAAACCTTTCCAAGATAGACCTCTTGATTTGGTTTGATGAAGGCAAATAATGAATCGGGTCAACCTTATCTAACATACTTTGATAAAATACAAACACAATGCTTCACCTTTTGTGTCATAACACATTGTCGGTGCAGAGCAGGCACACCAGTAACTGGATCACTGAACAGTGTCGGGGCTTGTACGCTTATACACTGAATGCTCAATAGAAAGAACATGTAAAATGACAGGTTTGATTTTAGGGGTTTTATGTGATCACTAGAAATTTCAGTAATTACGGGAAATCCCTGAGTAAAACGGGGATTACACCAATGTACTAAAATATTTATTGCTTACTTATATCCCCATATCCCCTAGGTACGAGTTTTTAATTATATAATACAGAGTTGAATTGAGTTGAGTTGGTTTTAACGTCCAACATCAGAACTATATAGTCTATATTGTGGACGATCCGTCAAAACCATGATTTTCCGAAGCTGGCACACATTTATTGATTACTTGTATTCCCTAGGTACAGGTTCTTAATTTTATATAAAGAGGTAGTCCTTTATTAAGGTCAGGTTTTCATATCAAAATTTAATGTTTATGTTCTTATCCCAGCAGACCTTGAGATATCAGGAAACCACCCAAGACATTCTCTGAGCGCAGTAAAAAGACCACGCGAAGTTCTGGCCGTTGACAAGGACGCTAATCCTAACCAAAGCGGTCAAGATGGACAAGATGTGCGCTCCCCGACTTTGAAGAAGAAATGCATGTCGGGCGGCAGAGATGAGAGAGCCGGAGGAGACGGGAGCAAGAGCAGACGCGGGAGGAGGCGCGAAGATCTTTACATGGCAGACGGAGTGTTGACATGTCGGAGACTAACGCGGGTCAGTGAGGCAGTGTGTCTCTCTCTCTCTCTCTTTCTCTATATCTGTCTCTCTACATCTATCTCTCTCTATCTATCTATCTCTGAATCTCTTTCTAGCTTTTAATAAAAAATTTAAAAAAAGACCAGCTGTATTTGATAAATATAGACTACCTTTATTATTTACGGAAAACGGTTGCCTGTATTTTTAAAGGAAAAATTTAACTTCACTTTGTATTTACGGAACATTGAATATAACTTTTACTTGGATTAGAAAGATTTCCTCTGTTTTGGTATTAATGGAGAAAAACGACTAGCTTTATGTTCTCGGAGAAAGATTGGCTGTATTGAAAGCTCTCTCCCCCCCCCCCCCCCCCCCCCCCCCACCGCTTTGTCTCCCCCCCCCCCTGCCCCGCTGGCTTGCTTGACCCTCCCCAGTCCGGCTACCGGTTCCACGTGCGGAGCAGCGTGCTCAAGCATGGCCACCGAACCCACCACTCGTACCTCCCACACGGCCTGCCTGATGCCCTCCCGGATCCTGATGAAGAAGACGGAGACAACCAGCGACGCTGATGTGGGGAGTTGGCTCGTTTATCACGCTCTGCTGCGCCTCGAGATGAGCTGAGTGTAAAGACACACTGGAATATCTAAAGAGCGACATTAATATATATCGCCCTGTGCCTTAAGATTAGCCGAATTAAAAACACATTGCAATACTTGATAGTGACATTGATATATCGCACTGCTCCAAGCCTCGAGATGAGCTGAATGAAAAACACACTGGAATTCTTGATAGTGCTATTGATAAGACACACTGGAATACTAAAGAGTGACATTAATGTTTATCGCACTGTGCCTTAAGATGAGCCGAATTAAAAACACATTTCAAGGAGATCGGCTTGATATATCGCACTTCTCCATGCCTTGAGATATGCTGATTGTAAAGACAAACTGGAATTCTAAAGAGTGACATTAATGTTTATCGCACTGTGCCTTAAGATGAGCCGAATTAAAAACACATTTCAATACTTTATAGTGACATTGATATATCTTGCTGTGCCTTGGGGTGTGCCAATTAAAAACACACTGAAATACTTGATTCCTACATCGAAATTGAGAGGAAAAACATTGTAATTTATGTTTATTATAATTTTTATACCCTAGAAATACAGTAACAATCATTGTGTCATAACCCATTTGTCTTTCCCCTGTTCCAAGAAGGGTTATAGGATGGAAGGGGGGTGGTGATTTTTTTTTATTATAACCCTATTTCATTTTACCTTTCCGTTCAGTTGTCTACAGACTTTCTGGCCGGTAATCATTCGTGCTTGTTGCCATAATTATTTTCTATTCTTGAATCGAGACAAATGAATTTAAAAAGACAGGAACAACATTTTACTTCTACAAAAGACATAATATGCATATTATTTTTTATGTTTTTTTCTTTCTTTCTTTCTTTAAGAAAAGAGGTGGAAGGAAATGGTGTTGAGTCTCTTTTTTTTAATCTAAGTGTCCTAAACAACATGTATTTTGTTTTGTTTTCTTTTTTATTCATTGCTGCAGTGGTTATTACCTTTCATAAATTCTACGATTTTCACTGTGAGTAAAGTTATGATTATGCCTCTTTCATTGTGCTTTTATGTCCGTTGCAAAATTTAAAGATTTTGTGATAGGAGAAGGAATCTAACATGTATGTAGAGTGGGTGATGAGAGAAAGAGGTAGGTGAGTGTGATAAAGAGAGAGACAGACTGACAGACAGACAGACAGAGAGAGAGAGAGAGAGAGAGAGAGAGAGAGAGCAATTTAAACATGTGAATGCATCTTGCTATGCATAGTGATATTGAGAGTGATAATCAACAACAAAAAATTATGTTCATCGAGTTGTATAATATGCTTTTTAAATTCCAATAAATCATCATATTGTTTCTTTGTCTGTTGCTTTTTTTCCTACATTCTGTGTTTTCATTATGTTAGGAAAAGGGAACCATGTTATTGTTAGTGTTGGACAAGTTAATCAATAGGAAAAAATTTGAAAGTTTAAGTTGTTTTGATTCTCCTTGCTCCTTAAATCAGCTACATCTATAGTGCTTCTCAACATCATAAAAATCTTTAAAGAATGAATCTCTATTCCTTTTTTTTTTTTTTTACTTGGAATGTGTGATTTCTTTGCACTATTGTGGGCTTTCAGTAGCCTAAGGTTGGTAACTTGTGTGGTACTGAAAGTATATGGGGAGTTTAGTCAGAAAGTCATTATGTAGGCTTGGTAAGAGTCCCACCCCCTGCCCCCTGCAGAAAAAGTACCGTACAATGAAATTAAAATTATTCTGTGTCCCTTAATAATGCAATCCGTTCATTGCAGTTTGCTTGTAAGAATGTTAAGACAAAAAGACCACTAGCCTTATTGGAAGCATGTATTATAAAGCACTAACATGTTTAAATGCTATACCCCAGTTATTGGATAGATACATCTCACGTTGACAAGTACACTCGGGTAAAAGTGACCAAGCAATTTAAAACGAAATGTAACACAACAACAAAAACAAAATAGAAGAACCCCCTCCAAAAAAAAACAGAAAAAGAAAAGAAAAAATTATAAAAACAACCACGAATCTGCAAAAACAAACAAGCAATCACACATAGGCAGCTAACAATTCTAACTACCTGTGTATGTTTAAGAATAATCTATTACAGAAATTTTAACGTGGACGTAGGTTAAAAAATAATACAGGAACATGTAAAAGGGAAAACCTTGTTGAAGAGTTTGTTTCACAGATCGCCAAGGCAAATTGTTTGGAACGCCGCAATAATGAAATATATAGTTATTTATTATTTGAGATACACATAGCTTTTTTTTTAATAAGTTGAGCAAGTTTTCAGGTTCATGTAAGAGCACTCTTGTTATAAGTATTCTCAACTCGCATACACAAAGGTATTTTATTTCACCCGTTCACTCACCCACGCATATTTTTAGCAATACATGTAATTTGCATGTATAACAAAATATCAAACTTGGAACTAAACCCACGACACGCACAACCATTTAAATATTAAACAATTGAACGCATAAACTTTTATATGATCATAAAATACTAGTTGCAAACTCACAGGATTACGTATAAATTTCACCTGTATTAAAAATCAATAATAAATAATAAGAATAGTAGTAGTATTAGTCTCCTCAACTTAATATTCGACCTCGTCATCCTCAACTCAACACTCGTCATCCTCAGTTCAACATTCTTCCTCCTCATCTCAGCTCAATAGTGCTCCTCATATTCCTCAACTCAATATTATTCCTCCTCATCATAATTCAAACGCTCAATATTCTTCCTCCCCATCCTCAACTCAAAACTCGACCTCCCCATCCTTAGCTCAATATTCTTCCTCCTCATCATAATTCAAACGCTCAATATTCCTCCTCCTCATCCTCAGCTCAATATTCGTCCTCCTCATCCTCAACTCAATATTCGTCCTCCTCATCCTCAGCTCAATATTCGTCCTCCTCATCCTCAACTCAATATTCTTCCTCCTCCTCATCCTCAACTCAATATTCTTCCTCCTCATCCTCAACTCAATATTCGTCCTCCCATCCTCAGCTCAATATTCGTCCTCCCCATCCTCAACTCAATATTCTTCCTCCTCCTCATCCTCAACTCAATATTCGTCCTCCTCATCCTCAGCTCAATATTCGTCCTCCTCATCGCCCTCCGCGTCATTAGAGTCCATGCCAACCTCTTCATAGTCTTTCTCCAGGGCGGCCATATCCTCCCGCGCCTCAGAAAACTCGCCCTCCTCCATGCCCTCACCCACGTACCTGGGGACAGAGAGGTGTAATATAAAAGGGAGAGGTGTTGAAAGCGGGAAAGATAGAGAGAGGAGGGTTAGAGGGACAGAGAGAGGGGTGGAGAAACACAGAGAGAGGGAGGTCGATAGAGAAAGAAAAGTTTTTGTTTTGTTTTTTGTTTTTTTGGGGGGAGGGGGAGGGGGGCGGAGCCAGATGGACACTTTGTAGAATGGCATTAGCTTGGATAAGAAGATCAAATATTAAAAAGAGAACATTATTTTTGAATAGAAGATGCCTTAAGTGTTGTTTATGAAATCTTAGGAAATAGAAACCTATAAATCTACATGAAGTTATCTATTTTAATAATACTTAAACATAGGATAGACAGTATAAAGCGCCATGGCATTAAAATGACTACACAAATATTAAATAAAATATGTTAATATCACAGGTATCACTAAACCCCTAACCCCGAAAAACAAACCACATTCTGTAATTTAGTCGCTGCCACAATTGATGTCAACACAACCTTTAATCATTATAGGAAAACTTCGCAAATAAAAACTTTAGCGCCCATTGGGCATCCTAATACTGAACTATTAGAAATATGTATTCGGATGTCGAATGGGTGCTACAATGTGTGTTTGCGAACTATTTTCAAGTTATGTGTGTATATATATTCATAAGCATCTCTTACCAAAAAAAGGGGGGGGGGAGGGCATCGCCAAGGCAAATTGTTTGGAACGCCGCAATAATGAAATATATAGTTATTTATTATTTGAGATACATACAGCTTTAGTTGAATGAGTTGAGCAAGTTTTCAGGTTCATGTACATATAGCACACTTGGTTTAAGTATTCTCAACTCGCATACACAAAGGTATTTTATTTCACCTGTTCACTCACCCACGCATGTTTTTAGCAATAATGTGCACGCACAACAAAATATCAAAATTAAAACTACGCACAACCATTTAAACATTAAACAATTGAATGCGTAAACTTTTATATCGTCATAAAATACTAGTTGCAAACCCACAGGAATGTGGGATGAAAAAGCTGTAGGATTACAGATAAATTTCACCTGTATTAAAATCAATGATAATAATTATAAGAAGAAGAATAAATAATAAGAATAGTAGTAGCATTAATATTTTCAACTCAATATTCTTTCTCATCATCCTTAACTCAATATTCCTCCCCCTCATCCTCAGCTCAGTATTTCTCCTCCTCATCGTCAACTCCATATTCATCCTCCTCCTCACCCTACGCTCAATATTCGTCCTCCTCATCGCCCTCCGCGTCATTAGAGTCCATGCCAACCTCCTCGTAGTCTTTCTCGAGGGCGGCCATGTCCTCCCGCGCCTCAGAAAACTCGCCCTCCTCCATGCCCTCACCCACATACCTGGGGACAGAGAGGTGTAATACGAGATGGATAGAGGTGGAGAAAGCGGGAAAGAAAAAGAGGGAGGAATAGACAGGGGCGGAGAAACCCGGGAAAGAAAGAAAGAGGGAAGGAGAGTTACAGAGAGGGGAGAGAAAGGTAGAAAGACTGAGAGGTAGGCAAAGAGAGGAGAGGAGGGAGATAGACAGAGAGAGAGAAAAAGGAAAAGTGGTGGAGCCAGATGGACACTTTGTAGAATGGCATTAGCTTGGGTAAGACGATCAAATATAAAAAAGGAACATTTTGAATATAACATTATAAGATCCCTTACGTGTTGTTAATAAAATCTTAGGAGATAGAAACCCATAAAACTACATGAAGTTACTTATTTTGATAATACTTACACATAGGGTACACAGTGTAAAACGCCATGGCATTAAAATGACTACACAATTTTTAAATAAAGTATGTTAATATCACAGGTATCACTAAACCTCTCTCCCCGAAAAACAAACTACATTCTGTAATTTAGTCGCTGCCACAATTGATGGAGCATGTTACGTTTTAACAGCACAACAAACTAGGTCAACACCAAACTAAAGTAAAGAACGGCCAGGCAGCCTACCTTGAAGCCGGTGGGGCACCAGTCCACGAACTGGATGGTCCTCTTGGTCTTGATGGTGGCGATGGCGGCGTTGACGTCCTTGGGGACTACGTCACCGCGGTACAGCAAGCAGCAGGCCATGTACTTGCCGTGTCGCGGGTCGCACTTCACCATCTGGTTGGCCGGCTCGAAGCACGCGTTCGTGATCTCTTGCACAGTGTTTTGCTCGTGGTAAGCCTGAGAAGTCAATGCAAGGGGTACCGGGTAGGTAAAATGAAAACTTATCTGCAGTGTGATCATAGAATGTATCATAACTCCAACAAACAATCCTTACAGGAAGAGTGATCTCTTGTACAGTGTTTTGCTCGTGGTAAGCCTGAGAAGTCAATGCAAGGGGTAGGTAAAATGAAAAACTTATCTGCAGAATGATCATAGAATGTGTGATTACTTCAACAAACAATCCTTACAGGAAGAATGGAAGGAAAAACAGGGAAATTCAGGCCCAGCAAGAAGTGTTACGAAGACATACAAGAGTAGACAGGGAACCATGTGCAAAAGAACCACAGACTGGTGCAGGGCTGTTTGGCTTGGAAATCTATAGCATGCCAACCCCAAATCGGGACGGCATCATGACATGACTAGACATCACATAGTAAGTGAGCGTACCTTACGGAATGGACAACGATCATGTTTTGTCTAGGGCTTAACTTCACGAGCAATATTATGATCGTAAGTTTGATGAAGTCATCCATCATTTGAGATGGTTCCTGTGTGTTATTTTCAAGGAGTAGAAAAGGGAAGGGCCCGAGTGATGAAGATGGTATCTAATTATAAATATAACAAAGGAACTGCTGGTTGGTTAATTGGTTGGGTAGATTTGATGCGTGTACTACACATTGGTAACTTTTTTAATCTCTTAAGAACTTGAATACGTTTGTTTATTTTAAAAGTGAAACTTCTAATCCAAACAAGACCTTATCATATATATGTCAATAAGTATAATATTATGAAGGCTTACCTTCTCAGCTGATATTATCGGTGCATAGGTCGCCAAAGGGAAATGGATTCTTGGGTACGGCACCAGGTTGGTTTGGAACTCGGTGAGATCCACATTCAAAGAGCCATCGAATCTGGTTGAAAAAAAAATACAAACATAGAGTTGAGAGAAAAGAGACAGAACCTGTGCATTTGTTTTGAAACAATTTCGACCTACTATACTCTAACAGTTATTTATATGAATAATAATTAGAAAAGGCGAACCCCTGTAATAAAATAATTAGATTTTTTTTGGAGCTAGAATTTTACCAGCAGTTAGAAGTGATACTACAAGTCGAGGGTTCTTAAAGTTTTCACCACAATGCGCACTCATTTTTGGGTCATCTACACCACTGGGCACTACCTAAAAATTATATTGAATAGTCCATTTTGTTATGATTGTATGCTTTGAGTATTTTATGTGAAACAAAATTACAACTTGGTTGGTTTCATACTTTTTAATCAATGACCAACAACTAGGCTTGACCACGGACGGGTTCCGAGAATAAATAGCGTTTCTATCAGTTGCGCCAGTTCGCCCCGAGCAAGACTGAGTGGGTTGAGTTAAGACGAATTAGTTTAGTTTTAACAACCAACATCATCACTATATAAGCTATATTAGGGACTAGTTCCAAGACTGGCGTCTGATAATTTTCTATGCTGCCATACACAAGATAGAGCGGGGATACCATGACTCCATTTTTTCGCGGTCACATTATATATGTACTGACACCGATCCAACCAGATACAGAGTACGAAATCAGACAAATAGTAGTACAGCTGTCGATCGTGGGATTCGAACTGCGGACCTCTACCACTTGCGCCAGTTCGCCGCGAGCGAGACAGCGCGGGTTTCTTCTTCTCCACAAAAGTGACACTACAGACCTCAAGGAGGCCGTGATGGAGGACACAATCTGGCCGATGAGTCTGTTCAGGTTGGTGTAAGTAGGTCGCCCAATGTCAAGGTTGCGCCGGCAGATGTCGTAGATGGCCTCGTTGTCCACCATGAAGGCGCAGTCCGAGTGCTCCAGGGTCGTGTGGGTCGTCAGGATCGAGTTGTACGGCTCCACCACGGCCGTGGAGATCTGAGGACAGTAAGGGTGGGATTTGTGTTGAGTAGCTTGCCTAACGTCCACCGCCAGCAATATACAGGTTCTGTTGTGGACTAAAATAAGGAAGGTGTGCGTTAAACTGTATGGTGTGACTGTCATGCCACTTCATAGAGAGTTAAATACGTCAGCAATATACAGGCTCTATTGTGGACCAAAATTAGGAAGGTGTGTAGCAGGATCCTTTCGAGAAATTTCAAAGTAGGGTATTCAGCAAACTCTAGTAATCATAAACAAACCTGAAGAGTAGGGTATATAGCAAACTCTAGTAAGTATAAACAAACGTGAAGAGTAGGATATAGCGAACTCTAGTAATTATAAACAAACCTGGGGAGCAGGGTATATAGCGAACTCTAGCTTGGACTTCTTGCCATAGTCCACAGAGAGACGCTCCAGGAGGAGGGACGTGAAACCAGAGCCAGTTCCCCCACCAAAACTGAAAACAGGAGAATTAAATTATTACTAATAAGCCAGTCAGAACGATGTGCCCAAAAATATACACAAACAACGTAACAAACCTGTGATCTCTCTCTCTCTCTCTCTCTCTCTCTCTCTCTCTCTCTCTCTCTCTCTCTGTTCCTCCCTCCCCCCTAATTCGAAACTCACCCTTGGCTGCGCCTGATTACTCACTGGACCATCCCTTCTTCCTAATTGCTCATCTAAAATCCCCCTCCCCCTGCCCCCAAACCAACACACACACACACACACGCACACACACCATATATGTGGATGAGGAGTGGCAGTTTTTAAGGTCTGTAAAAAAATAACCGACCTGTGGATGAGAAGGAAACCTAAGAACTGCTGTAAAAAAACTACATGACTGTGAAAGAGTATGAAACCTTGCAGTTCTTAAGGTCTGCTGTAAAAACGAACCTGTGGAAAGCTAGGGAGCTTTACATTTCTTAAGATCTGTAAAATACCCACCTCTGGATGAGGAGGAAGCCTCACAGTACTTAAGATCTGTAAAAACCCACCTATGAAAAACGAGGAAGCCTTACATTTCTCTAGATCTGTAAACACCCACCTGTGGAAGACCATGAAGCCTTACATTTCTTAATATCTGTAAAAAACCCACATGTGGAAAACGAGGAAACCTCGCAGTCCTTAAAGTCTGTAAAAACCCACCTGTGGAAGACGAGGAATCCCTGCAGGCCAGTGCAGTTGTCGGCGAGCTTCCTGAGGCGGTCCATGACCTGGTCAATGTGCTCCTTGCCCACCGTGTAGTGGCCCCGCGCGTAGTTGTTGGCGGCGTCCTCCTTGCCCGTGACCAGCTGCTCGGGGTGGAACAGTGACCGGTACGTGCCCGTGCGGACCTCGTCTGTGGAGTGGGTTGGGAGGGGAGGGGGTCAAATCAACGGGTTTATTCGGTAGTGTAATGACTGGTCACTCTCACAATAATTATACTTATACTACCGCTGCTGCTGTCTGCTACTACTGCTGCTGCTGCTGCTGCTGCTGCTGCCTGCTGCGCCTCCACTACCACT